>JADWOT020001670.1:0-79000 GCA_036345935.2 Taenia hydatigena | reverse complement strand
AGATCGTGGTCAACATTCTATCGGTGGATTGAGAAGACAACTTTACCTTTAACTTCTTGCTTCAGCACCACTAACAGAGTTATCAAATCTGATATCAATAACACTCCTGCCTCCTTTTGCCACTGTGTCGCACTCAGCGCTGTAATGGTCTGGTGGCCAGGTTACCACGTTTTGATTGCAAGTTTCCACGTTCAGATCCCAGTACGGCACCATTTACGCCGTCTCTTTTCCCATCTCACTGCGTTCACTAACCCATTACTCATGCACTCAGTCAGTTGATGATTCGCTTACCACCTAGCTTACGTATCATATAGGAAGATGAAAGCGACAAAATTTAGTTAATCATCACACATTCAACGCGTTTTATTCCGTGGTAGCAGATGCTATTTTATGTTATTCCGAGCTCCAATGGCAGTGCAAATGACTATAAAAAGTATCGAAAGCAGCAATTGACCAACTGGTATCGTGTGCCCTCTCTACTAATGTGTGTGTAACCTAATCGCAGCAAGCAAAAGCAAATAAATAAATGAGTGGAAAAAAGAACATACAACCAACCTCTTTAGGTTCCCTCGAGTGTCTAGCTCAGGCTTTAAGACAAAAAATTCTTGATCCTGATCACGACGTAGCGATATCGCCACTGCTGTTACCACCACGATAGGTATAATGGCAAACACCCCTCCTCGTGCACCATCACCGGCTAGGATGCCGCTTCACAAGCATGGTCTCTACCACTGTTACGGACGTAGAAGTGGTTAATACTTACAAGAGCGTTGGCATTACCAATTACCGTTGCAAAGAATGGATCGATATGAGAAGGAGGTGTGCTGCTTAATTGCAACAAATTATGGCGATGAGGAGGAAAAGGAGGTGGAAGGTGAAGCAGTAGTCGTTGAGTCCGTGGCAATACCATGCCTGTCTAACAATACCTAGCAACAAGCAGGATGGGCGTACTGCCTACTTTGATGCTAGAGAGCAAGACACAGTAAATCGAACTAAAAGTGGGAGTAGGAAGTTGTTATACGTAGTGAGAGGCTCAAATCCTCGATACCCACGCCATAAGGACGACGCCCTAACCTCCACTTCTAACTCTTCTCCACTCCTTTGCCTTTGAATTCACTCTTTTATATTCACTTCCTATGTGCTCCTTACCCTTCTTCTACTTCCCTCACCAACTCTTTTTGCCAATCTTTATTTTGTTGAACAGATGCTATGCTTCGCCGCAATGACACACGGAGAAATATGTGCGATAGTTGAAGTATAACTTATGGAGTCACGCATTGTCCCAGTTGACAGGGAAGCACTAGGAGGCAAATGTTTTAGCAGTGTCCATAACTTTGAAGTCGTCTACTCACTACATCAAAATCGATGGCGCGAATGTGTTGGTCGATAGGTTGGTGAGTAGAATAACGCTAATTTGTGTTTCTGTAAAAATTAGCTTCGCGAGAAAGCTAACGTCTCGAATCTCCAGTTGTAATGGTCTAAGCTGTATATTCGAGGTCCCAGAGCATTTCTTGACATAATAGTGCACGTATAGTAATAATGAAAATAAAAAAAAATTTTGGTGGCTGGCGACTAGTAAACATAATACCATTCGCAAAGTTCATCCGTATCTGATCCTTTTATGTCTCAAATTCACTTTGGTGGGTGCTACTCAGAGCATTAGAGGCCTTTCCTAATTTTGACTTTCGCATCGCAAATCCCTCCTCTTTCTTCCAGTAAGGTGAATTTTGGTGAAGACGACCTCCGCAACGCGGTCAGCGACCTCATGCCACATGTGCCCACTGAGAGTGTGCAGGGATTAATGGGCACCTTTTGTGCAATCTCAAACCTGTCAAGATGCGCGGTATCGAGTCGCAGGGTATGTTGATGTGCACTGCTAATGCTAATGATAGATTAGGACCTCCAGTTATTGAGAGCCTGACAAAACTGACGCTGAGTGGCAACGTCTACCTACACGGTTATCTCGGTAGACTAGTATCCGCATTCTATTATGGAGCCTTGGGCTTTGAAGGCATGCCACTTAGGTGCTTCCGTTATCTCTCTCGAAATTGGAAACTTTGTCAGAGACTATTTGAACTGTGCCAAAGTTCTAATAGCATTCTTACCCTGATGCTGCACTATTACTCCATTTTAATTGAAGGTATAGGCTTCCAAGAAGTCTTAAAGCATTGTGTGACTATGAAAGGGGATTCAGAAGGCTCATCGTCTAGTGGACATAAATCATATTGAGTTCATAGATGATCTTAAAAGCTGATTGCTTAGGTTTGACTCTGAACGGCTTATTCAATAGTAGTTTTTAATACTGAATGAAATACAAGTGGCTTGGAAAACGTCCTCATTTGCGGTTGTTCGTAAAACATGTGGCAGTAAATAGAAATGTCAAGGAATAATGCCGATGAGAACGCGAAGTTCGAGCAGGCGAAATGATAAATTTGGTTAAGGATTTTTAGTTTGATACGTGTTTTAAGAATCACCTTATAACTTCAAAAAACACATCGTATTTTTTCTGCCGTGTCTCATGTCTACTTGATCTCTTTCAGTTAAAGGAATTGAGAGATCGCAACTTTTATCAAAGCCACCACTTCCCTCATAAGTCACAATGCGCTATTTCTGTAAAAGCTTGCCAATATAGCATTTGAAGTCACTAAAGTGCATTTGATTGAAGAGGAAGTTATCTTGCAGAACGCATGTTAGACATTCCTTTCAGTCCAATAATATGTGCCTGACTTTCAAGATGCCCTGCATGAAAGTGTCTCAGAGCCGCATGCTTCGGATCTGTTTAAGATTCGGCCCATATCTCCTGACATCTTGTGGTGTACAAAATATTAACGGTCGAGACAATCGGTTGACAGGCGGAAGGTATGGGTCACCTTTTAACCAGCATTTAATTTTCGTGAGCAACTCTTGCTACTCATTGAAGCTGGTAGCAGTTCACTTTGCAAAAAGTGAGTCGCGCATTAATAAAAGCTGGTAAGGGCCACCCAGAGGTGTTACACAAGTGCCGCAATCACTGAAACGCCTAATATGCACTTCGACTTATCCCAAATATCAAATGCTTGTGGACTCATTTGTTATGGAGATTGAAGCACTTTTTGTCCTTACATTTCAAGAGATCGCTACCCTGAACTGTTGTTGATGGCAACACAGGTGCAAAAGCAGTTTCTTACAGTTTTAATGTGCGCGAAAACACTAATTTTGGATGAATTTATATAAAATGGCGTGCGCTGACCAAGAACATTAACTACAAACTCGTCCTAGTTCTAGTGCTACCCTGCCTCGCAAAGGCAAACTATCTTCCATTTCAAAGCTGGCTTACCTCTGCGCACCTTCATTTTCAAAATCAATGACCTTTCCTTTTGATGCTGGAAGAATCGATGCAAAATATTTTGAAGATTATATCCTCAATAACGCTTTTATAGCTCCTAATTCCAACAACGATAGAGTTCCCGGTAAGTTGCCTAGTTTAGCAATCAAAAATATAACCCTGTTGCTCTGCTGGTTTGCCAAATTACCGTTTGGTAAATGAGCGTCAAGATGGGTTTCTTTGCTTTGATTTTGGAAACATTCGTTTTATGAGGCACATTATGACCCCAATCCTTTCCCTCCTTTAAAGCTCACCTATTCTCATTCCAGTAAAAGTCAATTTACTGCCCAGACCAACTCGGCGGGGCGCGGGTAGTTCCACAACAAGAACACAAACATATACGTTGAGGTGAATATAATAGCAAAGCATACGCGGCTCATTGTGTCGCACGTCTGCGTGACTCTTTGAATGCCGACTAGCGTTATGCTCGCGCCCACCACAGGCGCTGTGCCATTTTACCTCCAAGTAGGAGATACTGCCCACAGAATCCCATCCCTTCCTCATATTATTCCTCAGGTTAGCTTTACGTCATCGTGAGCTGCATCTCATTGTCAAGATGTTCTTTTAAGCATTTGCATCCACTAATTACAGCAGATAAGTTTTGCATATTGAGTTCAATGATTAAAGCAATGTCTTGAGTGAATATAGCCTGCGCTTCTGGCTACACATCGACTTTTGTGTCCGCCATAAATTTTGCAATTTTTAGCATGCATTGGGTTGCGGACAGCATAGGCTTGGTGCCCGTCTCCACCCACAAAATCTAATTGTACACCAAGTCACGGCTCTGAACAGACCTCTACGCAATGCAGACAGCGAATTCATGCTGCTCCTTAGAAGCCAAAATAGCAGTCTTTAGGTAAATTTTATGCATAAAATATTCCGGCATGTCCACCTCACACATCTGTTCCTGAGTTTTAAAACAGACGTTGTCTTCGTATAAATACAGCGAAAGCAATCGAACCGCAATTAGGTGTAATTCAAGCAACTAGTTCCTTCACATTTTCATTTGTGGCCAAACAGCAGAGGCAGAAGCTAGGTCTGATCCATGTTTCGCCTAAATTGGTGACCATCCAGCTGACTCCAAAAAACCAAACTGGGTTTCGTCAAATTAACACAAGCACAGGGATGTATTTGCACGGAAGCAACTGGATATAATCGTGATTGAACAGGTTACAATAAACTCTACCCTAATTAATAATGACAAAGATCGTGCCTGTCTGCAAGACTTGCTAAATATGGGCGTGTCATAGGCGCAATCACGAAATTCGCTGATTCGACTTAGGTCCGACCCCCTGACCTGAGAAGGACAGTCCAAAATCACTGCAGGCGTGATTATTACCTAGCGTGTTGTAATGCCGCAATGGCGGATAAAGACGCAGCTGGTCGCCAGTAATCAATATCATCCGAACCATGCCAGCAGTGAATATTTTTCATGAGACATCCAGACGGAACTTTAGCTAAACTCGAACAACCACAGATTTCTATGTTGAGAATATTAAGCAAACGACCATCACCTCTGACTTTAAGGCCCATCTCACTGTTATCAACGAAATAATCTAGCTAAGCTTGATTGATGGATTGAATGGTGGAGGATTGGATGGGACGCAACACTAGTCATGCTGGACTGGCGTTCATTTTTTACTAGCGTGCCACGCTTTCGTAACACTAATCTCTCGGTCAGAAAGGTTACCACAGCTTCCGAGGTCAATATTATATGGCCAAATTAATGCTGGTTGAGTGTGACTGTCGCACTAACCCTTGTAAAGTCTCAAATGCCTCTGGAACTCCGAAAGAAAATACGGGGATGACCGCCAACGATGACCACTTAGCGCGACGCCTGACTTAAACACCTTTATAGGGAGCTGATACAGTCTATCCAGAGGTGTCACGCAAGTGTTGTGAATTAAAAATGCGTTCAGTGTGTTGTAGCTAGGCTTAACGTGTGCCGCAGTCCACTTCAAATGTCAACTCTCTCTACTTCGTAGTACCGATGACCTCAGTCGAAGTAAAAGTCGGGGCGCGCTTGGTCTATGCACTCCAAAGTAGCACCACTTCCAAATGCAGTTGATGCTGACACAGGTGGCCACCGAAAATTAAGTTTTGGCGAAGCTTGTAGTTTCGAAGTATGTAACGCCACTGGTCTTGGGTGAGTTTCTGTAAAATGAATCGCATCCTTTGAAATAGTAACTGCATATTACCCTTAGGCCAATATTATCCATGATTCTAATCTGGCAATGGTGGATTTTGTCGAGTGTTTCGCTGCATCGATGTCAGGAAATAGACGTTTCATTTTGGGTTGCAGGACTTTGCCTTTATTTCTCCCTAAAAACTCACCCATTTTGCCTTCAGTAAAAGTCGCTTTTCTTTTCAACTCAAATTTATAGTTCATGATCAGTTACGCAAAGGCATTGCAAAATTAGTCTTAGAACGAAATGGATGAAGTTTAAGTGGTTGCATAGCTGGTTGACTTCTCGATTACTCACCAGCACTCTGCTTGTGTCTCGTCATTGGTGCTATCTCGTTCTCTCTTCAATACAGGCAAAATCTTATCAAAGTACGCGCATTGAATCAGTCAGTGACTGACTTTAACAAGTCTCTCCAACTGGGTTTTTTTAGTGTTTCACCAGTAGAGATAATTTGTGTGGAATTGAGTCTAATTACCGTGGTTTCATTATCCTAAAGCGAAATGCCATTAAGCGTTACCTCGTTCATCTTGTCAAAAACAGGAAAATCAGTTCCAAATAAGTGCTTGTGCATGTCACAGAATAAGTCCCGCTCTTTGAATTTTTCCAAACAAAGGATGTAGACTTATCGTTCTCGTATAATCGACACTTAACTGCGCTTAACTTGGGACGAAAAAGCTAATTGTGATCTTCACTTCCAATCGATTACTCGGTCAACACGCATAAACTTGTACCATAAATCGAATGAACAAATTTTTGAAGCAACTTGCAAAAAAGGTATCACCACACAGATCCTGCCAGGCGTATTTTGATCTCGGCTCGAAGATGGCATCCTTATATCAAACTCAAAGTTATGTTAGGAGCTTTAAGCTGGGCATGAAAATGCCGCATCTTTAGGTAATTTTACGTTTAACGTCCTCCTAGACTAGTTTAGATGGCAGAATGTATGCATAGATGGAAGTGCCTTTGCCTTTTGTACAAGATAAATACCAAGATGCTTTCACGCGAATCGTGTGAAGGGAATTTTTAGTGTGGTTAAATTCCAAAAGTGCGTTCCTGTAATCTGCATCAGAATTCTCTTGCAAAATTAAGGCGTTTATTACCAGCCGTGATCACCTATCGCTGTGTTTGATTCCTTTCACACTTCCTTTTCTGAATTTAGACTAACTTGCTTCCTCAAAGCAGCAAGAATTGCTCGAGATAATGCACATTTGTGCCGTTGGAAGCCGAATCAAAGGTCCCACAAATGGCCCGAACCCAATTTTGTCCTACTTATTCTTAGGTCAACTTCACGTGGATGTAAATTTGTCCGCCCTAAGAAATAAAATAAGTGTCACATCAAATGCCATTCCGCTGATTTTGTTGGGAGACAGTATTAAGTTCAGCAGCTGACTTAAGAGTCTTAACCATCGTAGACCGCGTTTATACGCCAAATCATCACAAAAGAACATTCCATTACCCATTTATTGAGTAAAGTCATATAAAACCAACAATGATATTAGTAGTCTTCTTAGTTTATGACAAACGCGAAAAAAATCACTAGTTTTGACACCAACTGGGCCAATGTTATGTAGAAGGTTAACTTGTTCATCCATAACGTAAGGCATGAAGCGCTGACCCAATAGTTGTTCAGACTCATGGGCTTATCCAATCAGATGCCTCATTCTCTCATTGATCACTTTCAACCAATAATGCAGGAGCTGTGACTCATCCATTAGCGAATAAGCGCTTAGAGTATGGATAACGGACGCACCAAAGAAATGTATAAATATCAAAGCTGAGTAGTAGCAGCACCACTCAGGTCCAAATTTCGTGTTAGGGTAACACGTAGTCCTGAATTGTTCATTGCCCTGCATTCCTACACGCATAGATCGTAGAGCGGAATCAGCCAATTCTAACTCTAATGTTGCATCTCAAGTTCAGGAGGACAGAAGTCCCAGTGAGTGCTTTACATTTATAGTGCCCTTGTCAAATGGTATGTTCTTAGGGTTATAAACTTCATTCTTTCATGAAACCACCTGGTTTCTGCATGCGGCTGCCACATTATTCCCTTTTTGACACGTTGCAGTTCAAAAACAAGATAGTGATAGGCAAGAATTGGCTGAGCTGTCTTCTTTACTTGTTGATGTTTTGGCGTTACTCTTAGGAGAGCCACCAAGAGTGGGATGTGCCCCAACCCCCTTTTATCCACCCCAGTTTGTTAGTACTACACATCCAGCGAAGTGACACATTTGAAAATTATTACCTTTTTTGATATTTAAATGCGCGCTCCTAGGTTAGCTCAGCCAAGACAATTTTTAAGGTTGTGGCTGATTTTAATGTAGGAAAGTCATGACCAATTTCGTCAGTATTAGATAGGAAGGCCTATCTACTACTGTAAGGGAGGGGTTGCAATGCAAGTTTAGGAGGCCGTGAAGTTAGAAAACCCTTTTCAGATTTTCTTTTTTCCACTGACATCATTTTTCCTTTATTTCACAATCACATTCAATTAAACAAAATCGTGCCTCGGAAGACTCTTTTGGCCCAAGAGAACCTAACCCGTCGAATCTTGCAGATGGAATTTCCTCAGTAACCGTAAGTACTTGGAATTGGGCTGCAGTATGGCCATGACCTATCCGTGCCTATTCGCATTTAACAACGATGATTGCCTTTGATAGGACTCAGATAATTTGTCGCCAAAAGTGGCTACTGGTGCACCTTACGAAAGAAACATGGAAGCAGCTGGATCGATGCCTCTGCCCAACGGCTACATGCTACCATCGAACTCAAGTTTGACTCCAGCTGTGTCCTCTCTCGGAGGTCATAATATTGCACAGCTTACT
The DNA here is from genome assembly GCA_036345935.2 of Taenia hydatigena. Classification (NCBI taxonomy): domain Eukaryota; kingdom Metazoa; phylum Platyhelminthes; class Cestoda; order Cyclophyllidea; family Taeniidae; genus Taenia; species Taenia hydatigena. Next base: position 70,631 of record JADWOT020001670.1, on the reverse strand, counting down.
ACAAATTTCCAAGTAAATTGCCCCATGGACGCTACTGCTCTACTTGGTGGTGACCTCGGCCAGTGTCTTCCGACGCTGCAATCCGTAAGCACATTCGTTTGGGGATTAGCTAAGGAACTTATGCTTCTGCGATATGCGCAGGGCCTTATTCAATGGCTGACGACTAAAATGCTTCTGAAGGTTACATATGTAGACAAAGGCTGAGATGAAAGGGCTGTTCTGCCATTGCAGGGCCCTGCAGCAGTTGCACAGATCCAGCCAAGTGCAGCAATTTTGCCCCCAGTATGGCCGAATCCCGCAGCTGTTGCTATAACTGACAACGCTGGCTTAGCCATCAGCAACACGATTGCTGCGCTAGGAGCTAATTACGAGGCCGTAAGAAATAATCCCTTAGTGGTGCAGTCTAATGCACACGTGGTAGCTCAGCACAACTCACATCAACTCATGCTTCAGCAGCAACAGCAACATCGTGCTACCGAGGTACTTCATAATTACCAACGTTACATGAGTTGCAATGTGCAACTTACAATGCCAAGCACTCCTTATGACGGCGCTGGTGAGTTGTCGTTTGCCGTCATTTGCTGTGGAAATTGTCTTTATAGCCATTCATCATAGTACGTTAATTTTAGCTACCTTCCCACCTGTGTGCATCATTCCCCAGTTTGGACATGGTGGGTCTATGCTTCTCCTTTTATTTTCTCATGTCTAAAAATTCTTTTGAATGCATTATCTTCTTTTGCCTTTTAGCAGCAGTGGCTGCTCAATACGCCGCCCAAGTTGCAAGCACCCCTAACCACCAAGAGCCCGTTGGACGGGAATCAGTGAGAAGGGGCCCAAAAGGCTCCAACTTACTCATCTTCCATATCCCTTAGGAATGTGGTGAAAAGAATTTACACGATCTGGTCTCGCCATTTGGGCGCGTATTGAGCGTGAAGATATTTTTGGACAGAACGACAGGCCAAAGGAAAGGCTTTGGTAAGTACACATTTTTGGTTAACTACCCTTGAAATGGCCACGATCTCTGCTAACCGCGGCGTGTCTATCCACAGGTTTTGTCAGCTACGATAATACAGTGAGTGCGCAGAACGCGATACGCGCAATGGATGGATATGCTTTGGGAAGGAAAAGATTAAGAGTTCAGTTGAAGCGCCTTAAAGGTAGATCTTTTATAAGCCACGGGTCATAACGACCCTTATAACTCTTGCTAGTGTAGTTTTAAATACCCCTTTTCTTTTTTTAGCAGACGATCACGAATAAGGTTCCTTGACTGTTGACGATTTTATAGCGGACTACGGTACTCTATTAGATTCTAAAATGATTACTGAACTCAAAGATGAGTAAGCTATTGCATTGCTAACACTTTGATCTGTGACGTTCAAGTTCAAAAAGAGTTACACAGGCTGTTAATAATCTGTCATGGTGTTTCGGATGTCACCACTCAGTGTTTGCCCGGGCGTCACCTGGTGTGGTGTGTATTACCCCTTGCCAGTGTTGATTCCACCACTTCCCATGCGCTCGTTGGATTGCACAACTATCAGTTATAGGAATTATGGGTGAAAACTTTGATAGCTTCACCCACTATTGTGTAAAAAATGCAGCTTTTGCATTGAGAGTTAGGTCCTGCATGGATTTTAAATATGACTTTACGCACATTTGGTTTAATGCAAAGTTCTACCTAGTCAAAAGCATCAGCACTTTTTCTCCCTCACTTCCAAATTCGCTAATTTGCACAAACGCCTTTATATAGGCACACGTTGCACGGCACCGCTTTTAATTTTTCGTTCCTTATGATGCAATCCTTCTATTGTTTTAGATGATCAGTTCCTTTGTATCAATTGTCATGCCTATGTGAGATCCACTATATTACTTCAATAAATATTTTACTTTAACAATCCTTAATTTTTGGAATAAGGTTTTGAAAAGACGTGCCTTTTTAAATCATGTTTATTAATTTTGAATGTGAGGTGCGACTTATAATGGGAAGCATGCGAGCAAGCAAGGACGCCACTGACATAAGCCATAAGCCCTTTTCCTCAGTAAATAACCGGCGTGCCAATGCTGCTTCACTGCCTAATAAGGTCAACGAACGAATAAGCCTAGTGAGAATATGCTGTCAAGCTTTAATATCCTCCGTCCATCTGTCAGTACTTCACTAGCACCCACTACCACCATCGACACAACAACAGCAAAAGTAACGTTGTACTTGTCATCTCTGACCTCATACGCGCTATCCTCTCCACCTGCTGACAACTATCCATCCGCAAAGCCGATTGCCCACCCACTTACTCATGCAATTAATCATCCGTCCTCCTGCCTAATAATATTTTTCCCTACGATCGCTGTGAATGTTGGTGTGCCGATCTGATGCACAAGGGCGATGACTTGGACGCATTAAAGATATCCACTGATATGACTTGGGGAAAGGGAAGGAGAAGGGGCAGAAGAGGAGAATAATGGAAAGCCGGAAGCAAGCTGACGGGTTTCCACCTTCAGCTCAATTAATCGCACATCTGCAGCACACACGGCCAAGCACGGGTTTGCCGATTGACCCAATATCTCCCTCAGCTACCCTACAGTGCCTCCCCACACCGCCTTGTTACCTTCATCAGTGGGACGCGCAAAGGTGAATGCAATGTACGATGTGGTATTGAAAGTGGCCATTAACGCGTTTACACACCCACCACGATCTCTCTCGATCCGTCCACCCCTCAGCTGCAATGCCGCCGAGGCGACGACGACTTAGAGGACCTGGTTCTGGTCTTTTAGGTATAGACTATGTGCAAGGCAGTGATGGACTTGCGCTTTATGTGCTCAGTGTGCATGACGGGGTCGCGAATGAAGGTCCTTGGAAAGACCTTGAGCACACAGCGATCGCTCTACAAATAGGCTCATCAATTCTAAACACTTATCGGTGACTTTAAAGAGGCCGAAATGCTCTTGAAGCTTACGCGAGATGAATAATAAGCTAGCAGACTAGTTCCGTCAATGTTCGCAACCACAATGCGCGAAGCTTGAATAATCGGAGTGCACATCCAAACGTGGGGTACGATTACGTGACCACTGGCATTCACCAAAGCAATTTTATATCGAGAACATGAGAGACAAACCTTACAAAGTCAGCAACACCTGGTCGATAGAAACAGGTCCAAAAACCTGCCCTCACTTGAACATTATAGCTGCTGAGATCTGTGCCGTGTACAGAACAATTATTAACTGCCAATTTTCAGAGAACAGAGAAAAGAGAAAAAGGGAATTTAACCGCTTCTCTGATAATGCGCAGTCTCTCCCAAGATCATTGCTCCTTGACAAAATTTAACGTAGAGAGTAGAAACAGAGAACCCCTTTATCGGTCTCGAGCTTTGATTCAGCTTCTTTGAGAAGAGTTAAGCTAATCTAAAAAATCGTCCCTTTCCCCAAAATGCCCCGCAAACTCCAAAAGACAAAGAGTTTGGTCAAATGAGGTATCAGTCGCTCAAGACCGCACAAAGCAAGCCAGAAATAGGCCAACAATTACTACCCAGACAGATCTTCGCAGTTTCCTTAGCTTGGCAATTTACTGCAGAAGCTTTGTTAAAGGCTTTGCTAAGATCACTAGCCCTGCATTAATTAACCAAAAAGCTGGCAAACAAGTGTGAGGGTGAGCATATCGAAGTGAAGCACAGAGGCCAGTGATGCCTGCCCCCCAAGAAGCCATCCCGCAACGTGTAGCACCGATCCAAGCAGAAGAAGTTAATCACATATACCCGCATACGCATTCCACCGCCTTCTAACATCCATCTTACTTCCCACGTTATCGTCGATTCCACCATTCAGTTCTTCCTCACTGCCTCAGTCCTGCTTCGATACCTACTCACCCTTGGTCCACTTCTCATCATTCACCTCTACCGCCACCGTCCCAATCTATCTGTAACACTCCAACCCACCCCTCTGTCGCTTGACTCCAAAGTGTCAACGCAGGTGGAAATCGTAGAAATTAGAGGTAAGCTGTGCTATAACCCTGCTTCATCATAGCCTCCTCCTCACTAACCTCATTCACGTGCGTCATCGTTCCAGTATTGTCGCAACTAGTGCATTTCACTTATCAAAGTAAACCATAAAGAGCGTCTTCGAGCTTGCCGATTGAGAGGAACTTATATTCCTTCCACAAAGTCCATTCCTACATACCTCACTCGAGTACATGGTTGGGGAAATGGGCAAACGAAGGCATCCAGGAGAATGTGGAAGAAAGAGAACTGGTAATAAGGAACGCAGTGCAACAGCATTGCGCAGAAATATCCAATAATGGCCCTTCTCTATCCTCTCCTCTACTTCCTCTCTTCTGTGAATGTCTTATCTTCGCCTCTCATCCAACTATTCTTTCGTGACTTTCAGCTTAACAATCATGTTGCTTCCTCCCTACTGGAGAGGTGCAATCACCGCCATTGTCCTCCCTGGTGCAACACAGCAATTGTCCTAGGTATGCGATTAAAAAGAAGCAGCAGAAGCACGCCCCCACGAGCTTTATGTCAGCTACTAACAGATAGTCGCCACTGTCTTCGCCAGATACATACCTCGTGTTGCCCAAACTGCCCGAAAGTCGTCTTTCCAAAAGAAAACAACAGAGATAAAAAACTGACAGAAAGCAAACCAGGCAAGGCAGCGCATTTCATTCAAAGCACATTGGCATTGGTGGTCTCTCTCACCCTCCTCCACCGCCTTTGCATGCGCCATGTTGCAGAGAAATCGACCAAGGTAAAAAGACACGAAGGCAAGTGATGTCTGCTCCCGCAAAACCATCCACCACGGGTGCCTCCTAAGTCCAACATCACACGGCCCTGAGAGACACCACGCGACAACACGTGCCGCTAATCGATTCACACGTGTAGGATTCGAATTGGTCCATCGCACAACAGCGTCGGATATGATTGTCAACGAGTTGTTTCGTCTACTGCTGCTCATCTCTCTTCGTGGATTTGTCCTGTTAATTCAGTTGGCCATCAGTGCTACCCCTCTGCTTCGCTTTTTCCTCCTATTCAGTCTCCTGTTATTTTTTTTACGTTTGTCATCTCCCTCGCCATCCCGATATCAGTTCCAACCGCCCGGCCCACCATTCCGGAGGTCCAAAGGCCGAAACAGATACCTGCAGTAGCGAATAGAGGTAAGTTATGCTACCTCTCCCTCTCCTCATCTTGTGCTATCTTCTTCTTACCTCGCTTGCACACATCACTTTAATATTATTAAATATGCTAGTTCCATGTGCGAAGTTCACTTTAATCTGAAATAAGAGAGGAAGTAGAGGAGTCACAAGAAAGAAAATGCGATTAAATATTAGTGAAGCATATTGGTGGGTGGGTGATGGAGTATTGGTGAAAGTTGGAGCGCAAATCAATAAGGCAACCAAATAGCCATACAATGAGCAACTATAGGAGATCTTCATCCAGGATAGAAATGTCGACATGGTCGGCTGGAAGGACAATTGAGGAGGAGAGGATGAGATGAATATGGCTCTGTACTACATATGCACAGGCACACACACATAGACGTTCCTACCTGTCTTTTTGGGGCAGCGATTGAGGCGACTCTCTAAAGGGCAGGAAGCGCACGTTCTTACACGCAAATGTAGAGCGCCAGGTAGAGGAATTCTCTGCAGAGAGAAGAATAGAGTTGGACAGTGAGATAGTGAGGTGAGAGTTGGACGAGCCTATAAGTTACAAAGTGGGAGGTAGGGACAACGAGCATACCTTCGCTCTCAGGGGGTAAGTAAAGGAGGAGTAAAAGTAAGAGGTGGAATAGAGGCGAAGTGGTGTAGAACAATCTAGAGAGATGGAAAGATTTTCTTGTGTCATTAAATTGGGAAATAAAGGCAAGGAAATGAAATACAGGAAGTACCCATTACTCTGTTTTGGTTGTGCTGAATGCATTAAGCACAAACAGTGGAGCATAATGCAAGGCGCAACACTCGGGAGACAAAAGATTCTCTCACCGAAAGGCGCGTTGCAGTAAAACGTGGAAAAGGGGAATAAGAGAAGAAGGCCCCTACCCTTTCATTCTGAAGACATCGTTAGGCCTACTTATAGTCCGCGTGCCCTGATTTCTGGTGTCTGCAAAAACGAAAGGAAGAAAAGACAGCATTTTACATGGCAAGGAGTTATGTTAATTCGATTAAGAGGGTCAAATTAGAGTGCTATTAAGGTTTACATCAATGGTAACGTATAAAGCGCCTCTGAGGATGAGGTATGCATGATAGATGTGGTAGCCCTGTCCAGCCTCTCCTTACGTATTTTATGCAAGCCCGTCACAACTCAGCCGACGTAACCAGTCTAGTCCATCCCAATCCAGTGCAATCTAGCCAGATCTAGTCAAGCTGTGTTACAGTGTTTCCGCATGTAAGAGACATGAAAAGTAAGCGCGGCACAGCAAGCGTAGTGCAGAGTAGGAAATTTGAAAACACCGGCGACTTATCCCTAGAGATGATTGGGATAACGGCACTGAGTTTATTTTGTGTGCACCTAGGCCTATGATTGGCAGAATTAATGCGTGATTACACATCTGAAGGAGGCAAGGAAATGATTAAGCTAGAGGCAAACGTTTGAGAATATGAGGACATAGAACATGCCAGGTTGGGAAAGGGGAAAAGAGGATTGGAAATGGACACCATATGATAACTCTGCAAGGTGCTATAGTGCAGCATTCTTCGTTTCTTTCTCCCATCTATTCCTAACCTGGTCCCCTTATTTGCTGATCTGGTTATCTAAATGCGTAAAACATGAGGTGATTGACTCCATAAAAGGAATTCAATCTTTTTCATACTACGCACTAGAAGAGGTTAGTTATAGCCTTCCTTTTTCGTTTGACATACCCTGAGTACCAGATTTGATATTATTGAAGTTACGCACGCAAATGAAGAAGGAGAAGAAGATAGGACAGGGATACAAGAGGAGAGGCGGAGGGGCTGGCAGCATAACACACCCCTAATTTCTACGGTACCCATCCGCTTCGGCCTTCTGACTTCTCTGAAAGGGCAAGTCGGAGGGTTGGGAGTGATGTGGAGATGGTGAGAGAGCCGACAGAAGTGAAGAATGAACAGATGACCGAATGCAAGGAGAACACGAAGCGGGAGGGAGGCACAGACGAATAACTGAATTATAAAGACGAAAGCTGGGAGCAAGATGGAAAGTAGTAGGCGATACAGCACGTAAGGCAGCTTATCACGATTCTGTGCTAACCTCGATGCTTTCATTATTGGCCAAACCCTAATTCTTATAATTAGATAGGAAAACGACTGAGAGCAATCACTGAATGGAATAAGCTGCTGTGTTTTAATTCTGACTAATCCTGGACCTGAATGGACAGATGCATCGCAGCTCTGTATGCCTATGATATTTAGGCTTTCTTTGCCGAAAAAGGTTTGTAGAATACAGGTTACTCCTAAGCACGAATGCAAATCATTGTCGATAAAACCTTGAAAACTGATTACAGCTTTGTGCTGGTGCTAACTCACTTTTCGTAATGAAATCATTCCCATTACATTGCAGCCATTCCTATCTATCAAAAGCTTTTCACTTGAACTGCAATTCACAGGCACGGAGGTAAAATAACGCTTGATACCTAGTTTCACCGAACTCTAGATAGAATGAAAGAGAATACGGCGCCGTTAGGGTTCGCGTCTTCTTTCCCACTTTAGTCATAACACACTCTTTGGTTAGCTTCATAACCAAATTACTATTGCTTTAGAGGCGATAAACAGAGTGCATCGCATTGTGGCTAATTTGCTATTGCTTTAAGAGTGTATCGTCTTATGCATGAATTGGTCTTAATCGCCAGCTAAAAGTTAGCACCAATTAGCTATTTTCTATGCAGATGGAATAAGGCAAGCAGCTACTTTATGGATAAGTCCTTTTCCTTACTTGCCTCGAAAGCTCCTAACAGCAACCCTGCAACTGTTAAATAACCTGAATTAATATTCTAAACGTAGTCTATGGACATTAGCACTGTATTAACTAGTGAAAAATGATTTTTACTGTGCATTACTGATTAAGATCCTGGAAATAAGCGGTGAAGTCAAATAATCTAGCGAATGGCTCTTGTTTCTTTGCACAACGACGTGATTAAAAATTTTAAAATACAATTCATTCTGACCTGAGTTGTATTGAGGCGATGGCAAAGACGGAATTCTGATTTCGAGACGTTCGTTAAATAGCCATGCTCAGCAGATTATGCTCAAATCAAACGCGACATTTTTGTGGAGTTCAAGGTCTGCACTGCCATTTTTACTAAATGATCTTAGGTGACTCGGAAAAGTTCATGCTATTCTATAGAACGAGTTCCACTTTTGCCAAATTCATGGCATCCGTGACGAAGGGTATACTATATTACCGAGGAGAAAAGTAGTCACCGCTAATGACCCTCAACGAAGCAGCGCCCACGAATGTGGGAACTGGTATTAAGTTGTCTCTTGCCGGCATCTTAATAGGTAGCATCATACCTCATGAATATCATGATCTTCATATAAATACCTGATGACGAATTATCCTTCTTCTAAGACGGGTGCATATTCGCGTTCTATAGTGATTTGCAACTTTAACTAAAAAGAAGTTGCGCATTATTGTAGGTTTGCATAATGGACATGGCTTAGGGATCTTTTAAAAGAGCAAAGTATAGACATTAGCAGTGCGGTAATTAAAAGTCCAGCTGGAATCCAAATTGCGAGGTTATAACAGGTCGACGTGCTTGCCTTCATTGTCGAGAGTACAATGGCGCGGGAGGCTGAATAGTTGGGGTCTGGGACGGGCTGAAGTGGTAAAAGGAAAGAGGAAGCAGGAGCACTGGCACGGAAAGAGGCAGAAAGCAGAAAAATGAGATACGATCATTAGCAAAGTTCAGTTCAGTCTAATCCAAGTTCAGGCCTACCATTGGCAATAATCACGGCAAGCATGTAATGGGTAATAGACATGGACAGTCAAAACATGGGTGGAACTCACCAAAATGGCATCGATGAAGTTTGACTCAGGAGGAGAGGGAGATGGACAAATTGTAAATTTCACTTTGGAGGATGTCGATTTGCGAATCTGTAATGGTTAGGAGAATTTGACAAACAAGGTATGGTGGGAGGTGGTCGCTAGACTAAAGGCGGGTTCAATCATGTCGCAGATTGAACTGAGCGCATCGATTGCGTGCAAATCACTTTTAAACGGTAGTGCAGGAACGGTGAATAGAACAACAAGGGATGGCTAATAAGTAATTTTGGTTAAAGCACAACTGCTGGGCGAAACACGGGCACTTGCAACTCAGCATGTCACAAACTTCATGAGCTGAATTGTCTAACAGCATCAATTACAGAATTTTTAATGGAACTGCTATTTGCGTCAATCCTATTAGCTTGAGTAAGTGGGTAAAATCAGCTTCTTAGACTTCTCAGAAAACAAATAGCCTACTGAAAAGTGTAGGCTAGCAGTCACGGCTACATGGAAGAAGAAAAGGACAAGAAAAGTCCAGCCGCTATTACCTTAATCACACCGGGATAACACTGGCTGATCCTAATAAATTTGTTTAAGATGATTAGCTTAAAACAATATTACGAAAATTTAGTTGCATCTTACTGCAAACATTAAAATAGCCAGTTTATCCGAATGATTGAAGCGAAGTTAAAGAATGGAATTGGTTCCTCATAACTCTCATGCTGTACATCGCAGAAGAGTTCTAAATGATCATGGCTTATTCCACTACAATCCATCTGCATCGAGGTCCTGTAATCGAATGTAGGTTAATAAAAGTTAGAGATGCATGCTTGTCACCTGATAAGGGCGTTTTTGCGGCTACAACCACTGTGAAGGTACGTCGTCATGACAGCTTAAGCCAAAATCATTCAACCGGAATACTTCATCAGCTCTGGTCGCTCAAAACTACCCGTCTGGGAAACAAGCTTTGAAATCAAAATTAAGATGGCTTTAGAAAAATAAAAGTAATTTTGTATAAAAATTCGGTCATGTGAGGCAATTCTGCTTGTGTGCCTGACTTACTAATAATGACGGATCAAATGGGAGACAACGCGTGGGAGGTGAGGTTCCTATTATCCTAACCCATCCCACCCACTCACCTTCGTCTCCTTCCCAACTGCACACCATCGCACCCGAAACGTGTACAGGCGAATGTAGCGGTAGTATCATTACCTTGTCACCCATACCTGTCTACATGCCATTACTGGATTCTACAGCAGCTGATGCTGGCAGCAGAGGTGGGCGACTGCAAAGATCACAATGCTGCAAGGGAAGAAGGGCAGATGTACCGGATATTGGCGTTGATTGGTGATGGTGCAGAAGAAATGGCACGAAGACTACCATGGGAACTTATTGGTGTGTATGTTCAAATCACGTCGAGATCGGTGAGCTTCATTCCCGTACCTTACCCTTCTACTCCGCTTTGCCGCCTTTAAAACTCACTGCAATTGCGTCCTGTCCGCCTACTCCGTGCCAGCCAATAGGGAAGAAGGTGAGGTAGGAGTGGTTGGCTTGCGAGTGCAGAGAATTATTGCGGCAAGTAGGAACGAAATACGTTTGCCATAATATAGCTTGATCGTGGCCAGCAAGAATGGATTAATTGGAGATGAGTTTTCCAAGCAGTGAAGGAGACAAATCCTAATTACGCACAAAGCATCGAGAGGCGAGGAAAGGAAAGCAAAGGCCATGCAATCATAGCTGCAGGGAGACTCGAATCAACAACATCCTGGGTAGAAACCAGATGCGCTATTACGTGCTCCTACTTCCTTCACCCATCCCTGTTGCCAACCTCTCTCCCTTGACTAGTGGAATCGTGCGTTGCTCCAGTGGACAGGAAAGGACTGGAAGACAAGTGTTTAGCAGTCTTCGTAGCTTCGACGTTAGAACAGTTGTGAACCAGGTGAGTTTTGCCTACCTCATCGCCTCTGCTTCACCATGTCTTGTTCCCTTATCGGCTTTCCGCTCCAGCGTCGTGCAATCACACCACATCATTCCTGATGGTGCAAATGTGTAAGTGGATGGGTGGGTGGTTTATTCAACGTTTTTGTTTCTACACAAAAGTAAAGTGCATAAGGAAGCTGCCATTTGGTACTTCCATTTAAACAAAGTCTAAACTGTACACTTGAGGCTCTAAAGCTTTCTTAGACATAATGTTTCATGGATAGTAATGATAAGGTTAGGAATGTTTTATCAGCGGTTGCCCGCTAGCAGTAATTCCATGATACAGAAAGCACAACACTGTTCACACATTTCGCACACTCCCAATTTATTTATGTCTTGCATTCGTTATGATGGATGCTGCTTAGAGCATCCGTATGCGTTTATTATTCATTCATTTAAGACAGCAATCGTATATTGAGTGCTTTACATTGGTTGATCGCAAGACGAAATGACCCTGTGTGTGTTTTGTACAAATCCGCCAACGTTTAATTAGTCCGTGGTCTTACAAACATCCTCTAATTAATGATCGCACTTTATTGTTTATCAAACTGCTAAACGGTTTCAGAAAGTAGCGAAACCGATGCAATGCATGCCAGAATACATCTTTTAAGGGAGAGGCGATCAGTGGTAACGAATGGGTTAGTGGAAGGAGCATCATCAGCAACTGAGAATGAACCTAGTCTGAATGAGCTCAGCCTCGATCACTGTCTCCCCTGCCCATGTGATCATTGCACTCAATACGAAGGCCTAAGGACCAAGACTGAAAACGAAAAGTCAATCGTAATGCACTGACAGCTGGGATAGTAGATCACCACCCTTTGCAAAATCCCTTACCCAGCCACGGTTCGTCCGAATTACATGGCGCATCGCTAAAAATATTCAGCGCATCAAATTCAAGCTTTTGTGGGAATTTGTCCCTACATTGTGGTGTCGATGCCCTAAATGGGGTGCAGAAACCAGGTTATTGGCACACACTGACGGAGATTGCGTGAAGTAGGTAAAATTGACTTACTTGTAACTGAGCCAGAGTAGTCACGCCCGGGACGTGCGTGTGTATGTGATGATTGCACCTTACTCTTTGCACCTGAAAATGAAAGAGATGAAGCAACATAAAATAAGACAAATTGAAATCAAACCGAAACATTGTATCCTGTAAAACCGAGGATGTATTTTGAAGAGAAGTCTGATATAAGTAAGGCAAGAAACGGTCAAACTACTCCATGATTTATGTTTGAATTCACTACGTGGTCAAAAGCTGGCTATTAATGACGACAGCAGGGGACAATTCAGACAACCACTAGCTCATCATTCGCTTCCTTAGGTCTAAACTGCTTCGGCAGGTGGGCCTTCTATCAGTACGTGAGCTTTCTTGAGGTACATATGCCTCAACACTTCCCAGTCTACTCATTTATTTTGCATCGAATGCACACACTCAAGCCACACGAGTAGTTATTGCTGTGTGACCGATGCATAGCAAGCTTGCAGGAATGCATGCGATTTCTGGCGCTATGCTTGTGGGATAAGCTGCCATAGAATTACACATTTTCGTGCCTTTGTTTTGTATTTAACAGCAAATGTAATGCCCCAGAGAAGATATACTGCCCAATGTAGCTACACGGAAGGATTGAATGAATTCTAAGGGTAGCCCGTAAAAGGACATAACGACTCGTAACATAAGTGACATAGTCAGACCTGGTCCATGCAAGCTAAACTAGTTGCCTCTTTCCGTCAACTTTTAGCTGTGCTCACGTTTTGGACCGTGAAGCCTAAAGTTTGCCGCATTTTGCGATTGATAGCAAGCGATTCAAAAATAAGCTTGTCAAGATGATTCACCTCTTGGAAGCTGTATGCAACTATTTCACACGGTAATATTGCACCCAATCCTCGACAATTTGATCGATGCATGATGGACAAGTCTACCTGGCAACGGCAATTTGAGGAACCATGAGATTGCCCATTAGCTGCATGCAGACGATGGTATAAGTGCCATTGTTGCAGCAAGATTTTACTGTGCATAAAAACTTCTGAGATCCTTTTTATTTTATTGCATTTGCAATGGGCAGGCAATGTATTGACGTCTCCCTGGCGCCTATTATTTAGGCCCCGCATCTTCGCTACACATCAAATCTATGCTGGCTTGCTCTGATAATGGCTATTTCGAAACGGTTCACAACGCAAAATCACCGATGCATCACCCGGAATGGCTTTAGAGGTATGCAGCTACCCTGACGCCTTTAGCATGGTTAATCTTTACACGGCTAACTGAGCATGAGGTGGATTCTCTCCAAATGTTAACTCTTTACTACCAGATGGCAGCGCGTTCAAAATGGATTGCGTTGCACAAATGTTTATGCCAGTTGCTTTTCTCACTACCTCCACCTAATTCCATTCGAAATGATTCTGTTGCTCTGCTATAAAAGGAAGAGCAGTTGGATCCTAATCTACGCTTGCTAATCGCGCTTGAACTCGAGCAACTCTACAGAATTATAGATTTCGGTCCGGTCCCAGCTCCCATCCTTACATGGTGTCAAGTGAGGAATGTAGGTTTTGTTTTGAAGTCCCAAAATCTGTATTTGCTAATAGATCTCCAACAAACAAGAAACAGTCGCGCTCGTAGCCTGCTTGCCTAAAAGGGTGTTGTTGTACTAAAGGTGTGGACTACATTACCGGTCGAATTAGACTTTCGAAGAAACGCTGTACGCATTATGAATACAACTGCATAATCCGCATGGTGAATTCTTTACAAGTCACCTTGGGGTCTCCAGCGGCCTATCAGGCACTAGTTATTGCAGTCGCTTTCGATAACAGGGAATGGGTCGAATAAGACGAAATGTCCCTCAACATTTCTTAAGGGCCTTGGTAACTTCAATACTTCTCTGCTGGTTGTCGACCAAAACGACTTCATTAGCTGGCCCAAAACGATGAATTGGGATCGGTGAGACGTGAATTGAGCAATAATAAAGAATGGTCAGAAGTACATCTTTGTACCACATAAGAGACAGAAAATGAAAAAAACTTTCACGCTCTCAAAAGCAGTGATATGTTTTTCACCTTTACTGCCAATTCGGGTAATTGGGTAATTTAGCAAGTAAAAACCTAAAAAAATCCGTGTAAATGCCAGAATAAGGACCAGCATGGTATTTAAATTGATTCACTTCTGTGGAACATTGTGGGAACCGGAAAGACTTTTATGGCATAAATATAGCCCTCCGAACAAGCAAAGCAGAGGCCGATGTGATATCCCTTCGTCACAAGCGTCCATTTTCTGGGCTGCGAATAATAAGTTTTACGATTTCGGAACGATCAATCGCTATTTCCACTGAGAGAAGAACGCGGCACATGAAGTCTAACTAGAAATGCTGAGTGTCAGGATCACGTAACGAACCACCACTCATCTTCCTTGCTCGTCGTCGCCGGCCGGAGCGCCTGCTTCATAAGGCATCTACACAAACACAGCCATAACCACTACCACGCCGTCATCGAAAGTAGAAGTATTTCGCACATGCAAAAAAGTTGAAACTATCGCATCACAACTGCAAAGAATGGACTGATAGAAGAAGGAGGTGTGCTGCCTGACTGCATCGGATGGTAGTGATAAGGAGAAAATGGAGTTTAAAGTGAAAGCAATGAGTGTTGGTCTCGTGGCCTAATGGATTAGGTCTCTAACTTTGGATCAGAAAACTACGGGTTCAAGTTTCGGTGGGCCGTAAAGTTCCTTTATACCCTGCGCTGCTTGTAGTAGCACTGTGCCTGTGCAGCAACGAAGTGGAACAAGAAAGATGAGCAGGCTGTCTACTTTGACACTGGAGGGGAAGGACAGTCAATTTCGCTAAAAAGGAAGCGACTAAATTAGTAGCATGTCCATTGAGAGCCTCGAATCCTCAAAATCCACGCTATTAGGACAATGCTTAACTTAATAGACCACTTCTCCACCACCAGTTTCCTTCCTACTTCCCCAATTCTCTCCACTCCCTTTACAATCACCCATTTCTCACACCTTTACAATCGCACTCTCCTTGACTTACTTCCGTTTCTAACACCTCCGCCCCAATCAGGTGCTATGCTTTGCCGCGGTGACACATGGGATGACTTATGTGGTAGTTAAGGTGTGACTGAATGAGTTGGCACGTTTGACATGCCTTTACTGCTGGTCACTCATAGCGCTTCAGACTGACGGTTCGAATCTGTGAGTGTATGGGTCAGTTGCGGTGACTGATAGATGGTCAAGGAATTAGGCATGTCACAACAGACCAATGTTAAGCAGGCGTTATTCAATTCATATAAATATTTAACCTTCTTGGCCCTTCATAGTTCAATTGTTCTACTGACAAACACATTTGTCAGCCATTCGCATAACGTGAAGTCAAATGTGCATCGCCTTGAAGCTACTGATTCAAAAAGAGAGAATTTTCAGGGTACAATAGACGATAAGATAGAATAATAGCAAGAATGAATCACTTTTAGCGCACTTTTGCAAAATTTATTCGCAGCAACATGTAGGCAGAAGGATCTTCCATGACTCTCGTTTCATCTAATGCTGCTCAGCCCGTCACTGGCCAGCGAGAACAGTCCCTTGTTGGGCACTGCTTTTATCACTAAGGTGACACTGATGAAGGGAAGAAGGGCATGGGGGCGAAAGATGTGAATATTAAGACAGTGAGTGTGAAGTGGATGTTGGTGACTCGCACCGACCCTGAATGTTGGTATTCTGAAAGTTTGCAATGGCAGACGCTGCTGACCTTATGCCACTGCATCCTCAAACATATAATTAACAAAGTTATCGCCTCCGTGGAGTCCCAAAACTGGGTGGTGGGGAGGTAG
Organism: Taenia hydatigena; assembly: GCA_036345935.2. Classification (NCBI taxonomy): domain Eukaryota; kingdom Metazoa; phylum Platyhelminthes; class Cestoda; order Cyclophyllidea; family Taeniidae; genus Taenia; species Taenia hydatigena. The sequence continues at coordinate 54,894 of JADWOT020001670.1, read as the reverse complement.
GTCATTAGGCTAGGGCGTCATCCTAACAATATGGGTGACGAGAATTCGAGCACCTCACCAGGCATGACAATTTTCCACCTCCCAATTTTTAGTCGACTTACTTACCTTTCCCGTCTAGCGGCAAAGTAGACAGCATGTGCAGCCTTCCTAATGCGATTCGTTGTTTGATAGGCATGGTGCCACTGCAAGCAGAGGGGAAGATGAAGAATCTTTATGGCTTTGATAGGATTTTAGCCTGAATTCTTTTGATCCATAGTCACACACCCAATCCAAAGAACATATTTTCGCATTTTTCTCTTCTTCCTCCACATCATCATCATCATCTACTGCGGCAATTAAGCAGCACACCTCCTCCCCATGTCGATCCACACTTTGCACCGGTAATGCAATAGTTCCAATGTTTCCGTAAGTCGAACTGCTTCTACTCTAAATGACGCCTGTAGCAGTGGTAGTGGCTGTGTTCCATGAGCAATGAGGAGGGGTAGTGGTAATCACATCTGCCTTGGTGGCAATAGCGGCGATAATACCAGTATATGGTGGTCAGCATTCGGGATTTGAAACTTAAGACAAGCGTTCAATTATCAAGGGGACTTTAAGAGGTCGGTCGTTTAGATCGCACAGATAGTTGTAGAGTGGGTGGACAATTCCAACTGCTTAACGACTTCTTCCAATGCTTCGTTTAGTCGCTTGCACTACCTTTGCAGCTTGGAATTACGTAAAACAGCCATTGATAACCCGGAAAGAAGCATGTTAATTTGTGTGTTAAATAACTGAATTTTTTACTTTCCTTAATTGTGACGAAAGCGCAACCAAGTACGCTGAACTAGAGTACGCCAAAAGCAGTGTCCAACCTAAAACCCAACATCACAAGAAATATTTTCGCAATAAAGATCAACGATCTCCTCTAGTTGGTCATATGTGCAACTGGCAAGCCCCAGAATTTTGCCTATCATGGGCTTTTTAGGATCCCGCTTATTATTCAGAGTGTGGTCCACAGTGGTTTGTTTAACAGTTTTCGCAAAGATTGGTGTTTCAAAAAACATTTTTGGGGCTGTATTAGTAGTATTTTGCAGATAAAGCGGTAACCTCTAGATTGCCATCAGGAGGGACGTTATTGATGTCGATTTGCGTGCATTGCCAGATTTTGCCATTTGGCCTAGTGAACGACAACGCTGGTGGCCTCCAGTTTTGCAAGAGGTTTTTGGCTACTGAGTTCGGAGTGACGCTTTCATGTCGATTCACGAACATGGAAGATTCAAGGTAGAAAGTGATGAACAGGCATCTATTTGCTTAAAATAATGGTCGCGATGACACCTGCATGTCTGGATAGACTTATACATCCGTTCACTGGACGACAATAGCGGTTTCACTTTGAATCGCTATGCTCCTCCAATCACAGTTGATCAAATGATCACTTCAAATCCGTAAATGTTAGCCTGAAGTATGACGGTAGAGTACCCTCTTGATTGCGCTAAAATTTAGCATTTCAGCTAATTTCATCGGAGCATTGGATTTCGCACTGCAAACCTATCCATTTGCGAAATTGTCTAAGTGTCAAAAATGCTCCAACTGGCTAGGCTGCACCAATGCGTTGAGGTAGTACCTTTAAACAGGTGTTTTTATACTCCACCTAAGCTCGCCGTCTTTTAATGTGGCGAAATGGAAATGAGAATAATCTTTTTCGTTGCATCAATTGAGACTCAAAACTGCAAGCTATGAAGTAGGCCAGTAAAGATTTGTTCAAACTACTTTAAAATTATTGCAATTTTTCATTGGCATATGATTATCCATCTAAGGTGCTTGTACCCGAGCTAAATTAGCAAAGCAATAGTCGCAGCTTCTATGGTATGGCATTTTCTGTCAGTCGCAGCCGATTATGATCCTTTTTTTCAAAAGACGGTGCATCACCGGAGTAGCAGTAGTAGAGTATGCTTTTAAAGTTACTGCAAATAGTCAAAAATGGTTCACGATTTCTGCTAGATATTAGACCAACATTTTGACTTTAGGATTGCATGTGTTCAATGTAGCATCTTCAACTTCATTTGAAGAACTTTTTATGGATTAGCACCAATGGTGAAGATTGTCTGTCTTGGGGCGGTTTGTGATGTGTGAGGCAGGTATACCCCCAATGACAAATTCCTACCTGCCAACAGTTTTGCACATGTTTTAGTTACACTTTGATACAATGAGTGCAGTTTGGTTCAGTGACCTCTTTGTTCTTACCAACATAAATCTATCAGCTTCGTTGACAAAGTGGTATGCATGCTTGTCTGAATGCACTCGCTAGGCGAGAAGCGGTCAGAAAGTGTTGGCTTCGATTTGGATGAATGTCATCGTCTCTCGAGGAGGATACGTACCCTGAATGCGCGCAGCCTGCAATATCTGTGTCCCTTTAATAATCACTGCACCATAAAATTGGTCATGAGCCAACTCGCCTACTCGTTCCAAGTACATCAACGCCAAAGCGGGAATGAGAACCATTGCACTCAAGGCATGAGAACGCTGCGCTTTCCTTCACTAATGCTGTAGATAGTGCTAACCACACAATTGTGTATTCATTCGAATGCTGAGACGCTCGATTCTTTGCATAACTAACTGATGAGCATTTCGAATTCTTCTTCTCTAACTTAAAGCAATTCAGAATGCATAAGTATGCGTGCATTCATAACTCGAATTTCCGATTCGATACCTAAACAAAGAAACATTGATTTGCTAATGTTTGCTATCAGGTTTATAGCACAACTACCACCACCACGATACAGATGGACAGGCTGGGTTCATTGATTGTGGAAATAGGTTCTATCAAACTTAAGGCTATTACTCTTCCGCAAGTTTAATTTCATTACCTCAGAACTTCCTTACAACAGCACAGTGATCTCGCGTCGCTGTCATCTAAGTAGAGGCGCAGACTGGCGTAACATCATCTCGGTATTTGGTAGGTGAGCGGTCCCAATACCACCGCCAGCATTCCGTATTTCCTGCCGACAGTCATGTCACCAGACAGATAAGGATAGCGTCTGTTTACCGGCATTGGTACGTGTTTAACATAGAAGCAGCCATTTAAAGGACTAAGTGCTCAGGCTTTTCGACAATGTCATGAATGCGGACCCAATTTTCGATGCGCGCTATTTGGCGACTGTTCAGTAAATTTAATCCACAAAGAGTATGCATTGCGCAAATGCACTCACGCACTATTTCCATCTAGTGGTAAAAGTGGGTTGGTCTCATGCGAAAAAATAGGCGAATACTTGCGCATCCTTTCGGAGCAAATGGTGTCTCACTTTGAAATGGCTTTGACTAGGATACAGGGTATGCGATGCAATCGGACTTCTGCTCTGAACTGAACGACCGCCCAGTTAGTCACTCTCTAGTGGGCTATCCCCAAAGGCCCGTTCTGCTAGAACACGCATTATCATCGCGGCCTGACTTTTGGTCGCGATCGAAAAATTCTTTAACTATCGACTGCTCTCTCTGGTCAATGATAAGCTGAGCCAACGTCTTGCAGCACTGGTCAAGATCGGAATCAGGAGAGACTCCTGAATCAGTCGCCACTGACAATAACTCATGTGGAAGAGCACGGGGATAGCGGGGTTCTCGGCCACTGTGGATATAAACGGATTTTCAACTTAACGGCTTTCTTCCAGTCTCCAAAGTTCATGCCCTTTCTAAAGTAAAGGAGATCTGCTAACGCTGCCGCCAGTAAGACGGCTCTTTCCCTTTTTTCAATCCCTTTTCTTCCACTCTTACTATGAGAAGGTTGGTTGCTTCTAGACAACTTTATTATAAACCGAAACAAGATATGGGATAACTGGGTCGAAATATCTAAGACAAGAGTGCCTCAGGCTCTAGAGGTAACCACGTTGATCCACAATCGGATCAAAATTTTTTCGCCCTCTGGCCCACAAAGCACATTTAAAGGACACGAGTTTCCTAATAAGAGCAACCTAGCACCTTCAGCCATATCAAGACCCCAAGAAGTCGAAAAAAAGACAGTCTTTGGGCAGAGAGCACATCTATTTTACGCAACGACGACCCACCCAGCGAAGGTACAGTGGAGGAGGTCAAAGTCATTTGCAGTTCCAAGGGACTAGGCAAGTGGGTTTGAAACGACTAAGTTAGTAGAAGCTGCTCATACCTAGAACATATCAATCCCTTCCAGCCTCAACGAGCTAACGGCCCTGCGCGTATACCGTAGCTTTTAATGGAGGAAACCTTAGGGCAATCTCAAAACACGCGGCTAGTCCAAGATCATTGTCGGGAAATACAAAACAAACCCCACCTAATTATTCGTTCGGAAGAATTAACTAATCAACATCAAAAGTAATCAGCAAATGAAGCAGATTATTGAGTTGACAAATGAAACTGTAAACAATACATATACACAAAAATGTTAAATGAAAGAAGGAAATAGAAGTGTGGGGGACATAATGGGTGGGTATTTGAAAAAGGGATGAAATGATATGAAGTGGCTGAGAATTGAGCATGATAAATTGGTAATTAGGAGAGCAACAAAAGTCTACACAAATAGGTGGCAGAAGACAGTAATCATTACCAGAGACTTAGCCACCCCCCTCTGCAATTATGTGGCAATGGCCTGAGTTCGGCTATGACCCGTTTCATTCCCTCTAACTCTACTCCCGCAACCACCGAGGCAGTCTGAATGGTGGTAGTCGAGGCAGCATGATTGCGCTAGGCTGCTTCCAGCTCCTCCGGCAGCCAAGCGTGCGTAACCTGCGGTGCTGCATTGAATGACGCAAGTTCCGCACATGCGTCGAACCTCGCTACTCTCCCTTTGTGATCCTCCAGTAATGGATCTGCCTGCACTGCTGTCGGTGGCGTCGATTGCTAAGGTATGCGAAAGAAACTTGTTTATTAACATGAATTATAAGCTAAAAGCCTCATATATGCTTTTAACCCGCCAACTGCTTGGCCTCTGTTTTAGCGCCGCTTCAGATTCATTTGTCTTCAAACGTCTCCAAATAATGTGATAGCCTTGCGAAAGTGAAGTGACCAATAACTAAATGGAAGACTGGATTGAAGATGAATGGACTAAAGGATCAATATACAGATGGTCGAACTAATTAAACAACTTAGCTTTGGATTTATTCTTAACTGATTGATCATTTTCCTCGTACACTATTTTGGGAAACTTGGGATGACTTCAGATACATCTTCCTCCACGCAGTAAAGCAAAAAATAACTCCAGTTGGTGGCTAAAAGCACATTCGCACTGGAGAGATGAATTGGGTTAGATGAACTGGTAAGTTGATTTGGCTTTTGGATGGATCCCTTACAAACGGCACGTTCTACAGCAACGCGAATTCTAAAGGTGATTTCGAAGAAGCAACGGGACAGATAGCAGAAAACTAAGAGCGTGTTCTATAACATTTATTCTAGAGGAGGTACTTTTAGTCTACACTGAGTGCCGCTGCAATAAGATTGAATCTGCATACCTCGGCAGCGACAAGGAACTAGAGCCGGAAAACGACTGGATTAAACTACATAAGTGATTTGTGCCTTATCTGCGTTGTAATGAGAAGATTCAGTCAAATGGAATGAATAACCACTTTAGCCGTCGCTCGACTAAATGAAGAGTGTATACTTTTCAACCCATAGGAAGTGATTGGGGCACAGATATTCCCAACGTTCACTCTTACAAACTAAGGTGGCATTTATAATTATCGCTGAATTCTAAGCAAAAAGCATTCCGAAGAGAATCACACACCTTTAACCAAAATAACCCACCGACTGCTAGAGAGAAGGCGCGCCTTATTGCTTGGAATGAGATGACAAAGGATAAATACCACCCTTAATCAAAATAGCTCAAAGAAATTGGCCTCAAATGAAAAGCCTTAACAAGGCTGCTTCATGTGGCAACATCTAACAGGCGTAAGTAAACTTAACCCATAGATAGGGACAGAAATGCCTGCCTACGAAACCTCCAGATACTCGCAGTATTCCTTCATTTGGCGGTCAAGCGCATTCAACAAAGAGTCGCTAAACAGGGAAAAAATGCTAAACGATTAATAAGTCGGCGTCCATTATTGGTCGTTAACCAAAAAAAGCAAAAGAGTAGGCAAAGAGCAGGCAAAAATAAATGCATTGTTCTTTTTTGATTTCTTTCGATTCATGGGTAGGACAATAGTGTCGAAATAGTAAAATAGAAGGGAACATGAGATTGAGGTGACATGTCTAAAGAGAATTTGCATCGCGAAGCAGGTTTCTTAGCTCCTATCTTGACTAGATACATGCCATCAGAGTGCGGTATGAGAAAAACCATTCTTAACACTTATTAAATGGGATGAAAAATTGCATTAATTTGACACTTGTTTAATCCTGATCTTGTGGGCTCTGTATCTCCTACTTCGGTTAGGGTCTAATGGACGGAATGGATTGCTTCCAATACCACTGCGCTCCATCAAACTTACGAAAACAAATCAGTAAAGCATACTGACAAAGGTGAGAGGCAAGAAGTAGGGAGGAGATGAGCAGCTGTGTAGGTTGTTCCGATTCATTTTCAAGTCTTTTTGACGCAAATGAAGCCACCTTCCGCAAATAGCTGAACACCGAGAGACAACATTCCTTTATCAAAACATTACCGAATGAATAACAACTTTATTTATTGTGTCGACTTCCGCATGGAATTCGTACACCAGGTTAAGTTGTGCAGAAGTGCTAGCAGAATTGAATGAAGCAATAGAGGACGAGGGGAGTGGACAGTAAGATAAAGCGGGAGTTGGTAAGTAAAGTGAGGTAGAGTGGACCAGCGTCACTTGAGCCTGTGCTAACTCAGACCGACGCAGCACAGTCTCAGTGGTGGCAAAAAACAGAGATGTTTATCTAGTGCAGTCGCCAACAGCCTCTTTTCCAATGATTTTTGTCCATCCCAGACGCTTCTCTTTCGGTTCTTCCACCCATTGTACCCTCGAGAATGCATGTATGCGCGTTAACGATTTGCACTGCAGACGGCCATCTGCCTATTGTATTGCTTATGCTCATTCTTTGTCATTTTAGTCATCTATGCACCTGAATCATCACAGAAACTGGTAAGAATGAATATCAGTTCTTCAGTCGCTAGTGGAATTTTGCTGTGCATATGTGCTGTGCATATGTATATATGGCAATCACTGCCGTCTTCTGCCCTTATTTTTGCAAGCTTTTACCTCTCCCCTAACTACCCAGTCATCATGTCAAATACTTAGCCTCTTCATATCAAATAATCCCTTTCTCACACCTATCCATTATTTTCCGTCCATAGTTCTATCTGTTTCTTTCATTTAATATTTTGCATGCAGTTATTGTTTACGGTTTCATCTGTCAGCTCGCCTATTTGCCTTATCCGCACGCTATTTTTGGTTCTGGTTATTTAATTCTTCTGATCAAATTATGTGATTGGTTTTGTTTTAACATTTCTGACGGCATTCTTGGATTAGTCACATTTTTTAGATTTGCATCTATTGACAGCAATACAATCCTTCTGACGCACTCTAAATTTTAGTACTTAACCTTAATCCCCTAATATTTAAGCAACTAACCACTTTCACGTGCAATACTGATCAGGGTAACAAATGATAGCAGTTAAAGTCAAGTCCTTATTTTTATTGAGGACAAGTCTACTAGCAAAGCACGTAGCTGGGTACGTGTCTGTGAGGAGTAAGTCAAAACAGCTTGATGGATTGCACTGAAATGCAGAAAAAGGGTGCACAATCATCACGTTTGCATTCAGATGCACAACGCACCCAAAAATCAGTGACTCGTAATATCACGCTCAACCCTTGATTATTTAATAGCGCAACGTCGATGTCTATTACAATCCAAACTGCCGAAGAAGTTTGCCTTGTCATGCCAACCATGCAAATTTTAACTAGCTTTGCATAGTCAGATTCGCAGTACGCTGACCGTCACCCCGCAGAGAATGCTCCCAACTCACTAAGCCATCAACCTCACTTAAAAAGGAAAACTTAAAAAACTTACATGCTTTGCTAATGTAATAGCACTTACTCGCATTCTATCCATATATTGCAAGCCAAACGTCTGTAATGCAGGATAATTTGAGCTTCACAATAAACAATTATTGTAGATTATGTCTGACAACTAAAATGATACCCACAGTAGTGATTGAAGCGCATGTGTTCTTCTAATGCGTCCAAATCAGGAACAGATGCGTAGCATTCTGTGCAGAGCAGGTACATCTCTGAATTCCCTACCGGCACGACTGCGGCATAGTAAAATGAAGCATACGTTTAAGGAGGTTTTGTATGAGGTATAAAAGCTGTGGCTGAGAGGCAGAGCGCGCACTAAATTCAATCAATGATACTGGACACAAACTCACAGAGATGCCATGCGATGAAATGAAACAGAAGCGAATCAAAATCTTCAAAAATACGGGTACACAAGTTGCACACATTGTGATTCCAGACTGCCTTTGATTTGCAGAAGAAAGTGATTGTTTTAATTCTGACATAAGTAGCAATAAAATGGGATAGTAATGCAGAATAATGTAAACTTGCTTACGTTTTTGATGCCGTAGGAGCAGTTCAAGGGTCTCGTAAGTCCTTGAGCAAAGTGGACACCCGAAATTTACAATAACTGAAACGTGTAAACTATGTGTTTGCAAAAATGCTAAGAACATGCCGTAATTTGCCTAATTTAACCCTGCATTGGGCAAGTTTTTATCACTAGTCTAAAATTTATTCAATTTTTATGACAAAACCATCTATAATGTAACTTGGAATTCTATGCATAGAAGTGCACATAGAACAACATCTTAAAATTGTAATCTACCTACTGTGATGTGCGCGTTCCAAGTATTAAAAGCACAAATTGATGCTCTCAAATTCTGCTGAACACAATTTGAATTCGTAAACAGACATTCCGGTAGGAACGAAGGTGTGTCAGGGCTTGCAGAGGATGCAATGGGTAAGTACGTCAACCTCCAGGATCTGTCCCTATGCTTGCACGTGATTGAAACAAAGAGGAGCAGTAGTCGCGTATTTGATCAGGACTTTGAGCTATGCTGGCATGTGGTTTAGAGTTTACCTCACTTGAAATGCTTGCTTCTTCGTTATTCTGAGACTAGTTTTTCCTGTTAAGGATGAAAAATTGCTTTACAAAGGTATTTAATATACTAAAATATTTTGAAACAAACAACCTTCATTTCTTTGTATCCAAGAGAAAAATTGCTTTGCAAATCATTAAAGCATTAAATAAAGCAAATGTTATAAACCGTAGTTCTAAACAATCTAAAATTTATATCGATTGACTATATGTAATTAAATAGGCAATTCTTTGTTTTCTAGCTGTAAATATTGGTTACAAACTTGGATGGCTTGTGCTGGATGAGCTGCTCTCTTAGCCATGCCATTAGCCTCAATCTTTTCATTGTAACTTTGAATGTGCAACTTGAAACGAGTTGAAGGTAACGCTGCTGATTGAATTTGGGACTCAGTTAAAAAGCTTAGAGGTGTTTTTACATAATGAATGGCTTTAAAATACAACCTCACGCAATAAACCTGTATGAATCCTCTGCTCTGATATTTGCATGTGACACCGAAAATGTCGAACTTTCTCATGTTTTCCGTCTGTCTTCCTAAATCTTTTCATTTTGCTTCTGTAGTTTTGAAAACCTGTGTGTCTGTTTTTAACGACCGTCTGCGAGTTGATGGTAAATGGTGCATTATGAGGATGTGGTGAGTAATTTAAGGCTAATGAACACCTACGATAACGCAGGTAGTAGGTGGGTGCATCAGCAGATTCTTGATTGACAGTGATTATAGAGCTTAGTTGGTTTTTCCACCAGTGTGGTCCTAATACTCTTACATCGGCAGGACCTTGGCGTCTTTTCTGCGCTAAATTTTCTGCAACTAGTTTTGAGCGCGCGTGGAGGACGAAACTGCGGGCCCAGCCAAATCACCAGGAAACACCATTGGTATCAAAGCCAAGTATGCTTTCAGTCGGAAAGGAAGTCCATGACTAGAGAGATTGGTTCATAACCGTTTTCATTTACAGCTAAAGGTTGATTAGGGGCAGCAGTGTCATTGAGTCGTGAAATAAAATGGGATAGGTAATGCGGCCCATGTTAATTTAATTACCAATTTTGGTATAATGCGAATCACAATTTATTTTTTTACAAAATCTCAAAAGGGCACGCTTGGAGAACTGGAATACATTCGCCTATCAAAATAAATACGCGAAATTTTGGAATTCAAATTATGAACAGAGCATGCTATTGAAACCGGAAAAGAATGGCCTGTAGTAATACTTCGCAGATGAAAGAAAAATACTCTTCAGAAATGCATCGTGAGCCAACGTGTAGTTTGCCTAATTTATCTGCATAATATTTGTATACTTTGCTATCCGTAATTTGGGCATTTCACATGACCAACGCAACGGGATTTCGGTCACAAGAAACAAACCCTTAGCCAAAAAGATGCGTACGTAGCCATCTGTTAATTCATCTGGCTGTGAGTAAGTAGAAGTATTTGTTGTATACTCTTCCCAAAAGTACATTGAAGTTTTTAATAATTACGAGATGAAATGATTGTTTTGGTAAACAAACCTAGGGCCAATATGCGCCTAGGAGGCACGGTGTCTTCTTGACACCATAAGATCTCAACCCCTAGGAGGAGTATCCATCAATCTTGCCGAATTCCCCTATCGTCTTGCTAGACATGCTTATCTCTTCCACTGCGGGCTTTTGGGAAGATGAAAGAAAACTCTCGTGCAGTAAAAACATCCTGTGTGCGTGCTTTTCTAACAGTGCTTAGCAGGCCTACTCAAAATTGGCTCATCTGCTACAACGTTTACCATTTCTGCCGTGATTGATCTGCGAGGCAGCGTCGACTTTGCCATGCGCATTTCATTTACTGAACGGAACAGTCATGCTGCTGCGGTATATTGTATTAGCGTACAACTAACTTAACAATATTCTTCATTACTTTTAATCAAGAACAATCTTATTGAGCAGTTCGTGAATTAAACTGACTTACTGCGCTATGCATAGCAAAACATTTGTGTATTCCATCGATTAATCATGCAATGCATAAATGAACCATATGGTAAAAATGCGCATAAGCTGCTGGTGCAGAACTGTGGAGTTAGTGGCATCACAAATATTAGTCGCTTGGGTAAATTAAACGAATCCAACTAACTCATAATTTGGAGTGCCTTGAATAAGGTATGGTGAGTTATGCTATCTTGAGACTATTTCTTGGTCGCCATGCCGATGTGCTCGATTTGCATTGCAGTTGGTGGGCCCACTAAGAGGCTAAAGCATGGAAGCCTATGGTATGGACCACCTATTTGTTTGGATGGGATGAAGGCCATGGCGATGGCTTCATTGGTTATTAAAGCGATGCGTGATAAGAAGTGCTATGGATGCCTCCTTTTTTCTGTTCGTTTGGCGCATTTTTTTCGTGTTTTGCGTTTGTTTATGCCCAATTTTTCCCTTCTTTTTGCGCCTAGTGTTTTACCTTTGCATGTGAATAATTTTAAATTTATAATTTTTTCTTTGCACCAAATTTTTTTGATAATCGTTCTCAAGCATTTGCACGGATTAAATGTTTTTCGAATTCGGTCTTTTTTGAATGCTTCCAATTGCTTTCTTTCACGTTTGTTTATCTCTCGAAAATGGCACTCTTCTTGCTTTTTTCATTGCTATCATCTTACTTTTAATTTGTTAATTTTTCTTTTACTCATCGTTGCTTTTCCTTTCTAGGCGCAACACGTTCCTCTCCTCCCAATTTATAATGATCCTTGGCAAAAATATTGTGTTTTGTACCGCTCAATTTCCTCGAGTTGGAATCTCGATTCTGGAGATTTCGCAATGGAGATCGGTAAAGAGACCCAACTTTTATAGTATAGGTTTTTATAAATTCTACTTAGATACCTTTTATTCCTTTTCTACTTTTTACTCTTCTCATCTTCCTCCTCATTCATCACATTCTTTCATTGAATTAATGGAATAAATTCCCTCGTTGTGATTCGACTGACTTGATCAATTGTTGCACAAGTCTTTCTCATTTGTATTAAAACAGGCATTTTATACCGAATCCAATTCAACCATTCATAAACTGCTCCTACTTGCCACGCATTTACACGCATACTTCTGCATAAAGGCATGCATTTAATTAGGTATTCATTCATACGCACATTAATGCAGATGCATATAATAGTGTATCTTAAAATTACTATCTCCCTACAGTCGTGCTTTCAATTTATTTGTGCCAAGCATAAGAAAATGCTTCTTAGTGGCACCGAGCAATGTCTGCATCTATAAGCATCCATTTCGGTCAAGGGGAGAGCGAGTTGCACGAGATTATGTAGCGAGGCTTACAGCAAATGCAATGAGTAGGCATGGAACCTTCTTGATCAGTTCTCAACCAAACATGTAATTGCAACACAGAGCAGCATTTTTTGCGTGTTTAGCCAAAACTTTTAGTGACACAGACGTGTGATCAAATTTACTGCAGCAAACTTGCTTTTCCAATATGTGTCATCAGTGAAGAGCTCTTATAATCTAGTCTTTTTCTTTACAGAATGCCAAGCTGCTTGTCGAAAGAGCCGTCTTAATGCACCGAGCATTTTGGATGACTTTATTTTAGCATGCTCAAAACAATGCCTCATCAGTCTTTAAATGCAGGATAAAAACAGGTTTTACGAATCTGTAGAGCATAGAGGGTACAAAAATTTATTAGCTGGCGTTATAGGCAGCCCAAAATATGAAAGCCAATTCGAGTGAGATCTTGTGACAGAGCTTACCGCAACATTCAATACGTAACTTGGGTGATGCCCTGAATGCGCTATTAATTTTACACGCAATTAAAATGCGGTGGAGCAACGGCCGCATATTGTGATATTCTTTGACAGTACGATCATAATGTTTAAAATCATCGCACTTCCCTTGCTCTTTCATTGCGCCCCTGAATGATTAGCTAAATGTTTCGAATTTAGTCTTCCTTGTGAAGAACGGTACATGCAAGTTTAAAACTTAAAATAAGGGATATTTTGGAAAGCTAGAACCGATACCTCATCGCAATTTTTTCAGCAATAAGAAAGTTAATGAAGCAAAAGCATATAACGAAATTATGGGCTCTCGCTTCAACTTACCGAAAGTCAGTGTTTATGAAATAAATCTTCGATCCTCCTGATAGCCCTATACACTATTGCCCCCCAGTGTTATGTTGTGGCTGCCAATTTTGCCAGGCAAGTTTCGCTTTCTGGTGACTACAAGCAAGTTTAAACACGCAGTTTATTGCAGCGAATGTAATGGTTGCTTGCATAAAAGACTTCTAAGCCGTGGAAGCATATCCCGCCCATCGCTGTTCAGAATGCATTGAGTTAACGAGATGCACTCATGAAGAATGCGACTTATATTCTCAGAAAAAAGTTTGTCGTCACGACATTAGAGTGTGGTCAACTCAACCACTTGATTAATTATACCCATGGACGCCAAATGTTAAGGCTCTATTCATCTTACATTATGGTGATTCGAGGTAACATTTAGACAAGCGACGTTTCCAGGTGAAAACATGGTGAATGGTATAGACAGGACAAAAACCGGGTATCCCGCAATAAAATCCGTCTCTCTCTCCCTTCCACTTTCGCGCTCTAACACATTTAGATTTTCAGCCACCCCTTACATACAGTACGGTAGCGAAGACGGCATACGTTAGCTATTTTGTAGCTTACTGCTTTACAATGATGCAGCCATTGATAATTATAGTTTTTTTACTTATTTGTGATAGGTGGATGCCGAGATTAAGATAGTTGCTCCAAATTTTCATTAAAAGGAATAATTTCGGCATGTAAAACAACGTGTAATGTTGAATCACATTCTTTTAAAGCCTCTATAAGTGCTTGCGCTGGCCTCTGAATTGTGTCCAATCTGTAGTCGCTTCATTGGATGCACATTATGGATATCAGCCGTAGTCAAGCTGTGCGAAAAAGCAGGCTTTATTGCGATGTTTTCATTTGTTGATACACTAGGAACTTTCCATTCACATCGATATCTCATTGTTCGATAAGGTTGTCTTCAACATTATGAGATGGACTTGCGATCTAGGCGACAATTATTGGTAGATTTTATGCCTCAGAATTCCTAAATCTGGACTTTGCGTGAGCAAAGTGTATGCTTTTTACAAATATTTGGGTGATGGAAATGCTCCTGAAATTCACCTCTTTGCTTGAAGGAATGCAGAAGACATTGAGTGCCGTTGCCAGAAAGTTAGCACCGTAATTGGGGATTGATACGAATGAATGGATAATCCTGTGGTATTCAATGTTTTTTAAGGAGGGAGTGTCACCCTTCGACATCCCTAGAAATGATAGCGAATGGTGCGCTACTAGCAGTTTTCAAAGGAAGCAATAATCACGTCCTTAGTGGTAGTCGTACAGACAATTACCGTTTGTCTTAGTTGAGAAATATTCTACATTTCATGAATTAGTCCATATATTCTTAGCGGCTATTCGGCAAGCGGAATGATGGTGTGACATGATCTCTAGCCGAGAGCCTCATTGTTTCGAGTGACAATATTCCATAAAACTGAGTTTGGGAGTGCAGCTTAGAGGGATGAGACAGAATGCCTGGCTCGAGGTATGAATTTGGAGCCACGGTTGCTAGGACGAATCCTACATTGTCAAGCCACTATGAACATGATTGAAATCAAGTCTCAACAAATACTTGTGTTCCTCGGGAAAGTGGTTAGGTGCTTACGTGAAAGCGTCATATAAGCATCCAAAATGCCTGAATGAGTTTGCTTAGGCGATACGTTTCGGCGACCATCCATAGATGCGCATAGCAGTTAAGTTAACAAACGCGTCAATGCTTTTTGATTCACATGGAAAACAAACGAATCAACGGCAAAATTTTTATTAATTAAAAACCCTCAAAAGTGAGGTGAGCAAAATGAATCAATCCACGGCAAATTTTGCCCTGTCAAGTACTCTCGCCGCAGTCACGTGTGCGACGTCAATTCATCAACAGACTAATATTGTCAATTAACTCTCACTAAGTTTAAACAGGCAAAAAGGTACTAGACTGCAGCGAAACCGTTCCTGTCATTTCACCCCAAATATAGGCATCAAACCAAACATCTGATCCACAAAACTCTGTATGGCAGTTTTTCCTCACTAAAGACGCGTAAATAAAATAAACTGACCTCCAAGAGAGCATTTTTTTGTGTGAGTAAATTCTCGCTTTAGTCGCGTTAAAAAATGAACCGATGTGTGGTAAAACTTTCTCAGTCAATTACTTCTCACTGTGGTTAGAAACAAAAAGACCAATCTGTAACCAAACCTTTCTCTCACTTAAGACAAACAAAACGAACACTTTTATAAAACCTTTTGTTAATTATTTCAGCTGTAGCCACACAGACAAAAAATGACCAATCTGCGGCAAAACGTGTCCCTTTATTCGCGATTATGAATGCTCGTGCTGCACTCCTTGTATCTGCACTTTGTAACCTGCACTATTGCATTAAAGTCTCGGTGCAAACACACTATACTTCATGCAGTACATAATAAATAACGAAAACCAGGAAAAACGATGTCTCGGCAGAGGTTTGATAAAGTCGTCAATGACGTTACTCTAGTAATTTTATAATTACGTTGCACAATTTTTGAGATTAGTGCTCCTACTGTGTTTATAAAACAAAGTCAACTAATCTAATGCTCTTGCTCTAAGTAATGATTCCAATTCACTTCGTAACACTCTACGATTTTGTTTACAAATAACGATTTTCGCGAATAACACGATGAGGTTTAGAGCGGTTTCCTTGCCGCAAGTGGAAATGCTGATGTATAGCTCCTTATAAATGCTTTTATAACTGATACGTCCAACTCAAAGCCTCATTGCAAATTCACTAAGCTTCACAAAATGTGTGAATACTGAAAAATGAGCAAAAGAATACTTCGGCAAGGTCTTTAAAAAGCCGCCAAAGTTAAGGCTGTTCTCATGCATTTATGGGCTGCAAACTGCATTAATTTTAGCTGCTAAGAGTCATCGCCACACGCATTTAGCTATCGATCTTATAAAATAAATTTTCTGGTTAGGCACGCCTCATTTTGGAAGGTTTATGCAGAAAGTCTTAGGCATGCTCTAAGAAGGTCGCCTGCTCATTGATCACATGACTAGTGTGCATGCACTTATAACCAAGTTAGTTAGCGAGCCAGCCAGTTGAGTCAAATAGTGATAAGGAAGAGAGCAAAGCAATGGAGAGGAAGTTGATGTGGTGTCTACTATCACTACTACAAGCGGTAGCCAGCAGATGCTTGACAAATGAAACTGCATCCACTAGTTCGTTTTTCGTCAACAATTTTTATAATGCTTCTTTAGTTTTCAATTTCTTGTTTGCGCGTCGCTAATTTATCTAATCCAGGTCGCTGCTCACTTGTTAAGTTGTGCACTGTGGCTCCTCCTCTAATGTTATAAATGAAAAAAGCTAGCGCCTTTAATCGCTAACACTAATTCCTCATTAGTATATCTATTTGCATACATTACCATCGCATGCGTGCCTATTTACATAACTAAATTCCTAATTGGTTCATTTATTTTAAAAGGTTGGTTGCGTGTTTTTTAATGGCAGTCCTTATCGCACCACAGAAAATCAAACAATAGCCTAGAATATGCGCAAATCCCATTTCTTAGCAAGACTTTCACAGCTTTGTTGCCTCGGACAACTCAAAAGCACAGTCTAGGTGAACCCTTCGTCCATAGTATCAACTGTCGTTTACCCAATCACACTACACCTTTGGTTAACTGCCTTATTTAGCCACTCTCATACCCAAAGTACTGATGCTTTGGCTGTCACCCTGTTACTACAACTTATAAGTTGCAAATAGCATAACCTAAGGTCATCAGCACCTTCAGTGATTGCAAAACGTTCAACCCACTTTGCTTGGCGTGACAGTCGCAGTTTGAAAAGGGACCATAAGCATAAAACCTAAAAATAAGGAAGCAAAACCAAGAGTTTAGAGCCTTCTAAGCGGTCCTGATTAGCCTAGCTGCCACAAGAATTGACTTAAATGAGTAGCAAACTTGGGACGCAATAAGGCGCTCGATGGAAGTAGGGTTAGATGAGCTGTGTGAGCTAACTATTGTGAACCTCATTTGCAAAAGCGCAAGAAATCGAAAGCAATACTAACAAATTTTCTCATCATAATTGGGCTAGTATAATGCATGGAAATTTCGTCCTACTTCAAAATGGGTGATTGGTGTTTGGTACACTACCTTTTATGATTTGATGGGTAGGTGGAGCCGAATAAGAGAATTTATACTGGGGGAAATGCCATCCAAATAGGTTGAGATGTTAGCGCTATCGTCACTCGAATGAAATGTGAAAAATAATAAAGCGAAGTAAGCACAGGAATCGTAGGAGCAAATGGCTTATTTTATAAAAGCAATGAAGAACGAAAAATAAAATGGAATAAGCTGCAGTGACTAAAGAAATTGTGGTAAAAACGTGGATTCAGAGACGTCCAGCTTTTGGTAAACCGCGATCAAACGCACAATGGTGGTAAAATAAAACTCAAAATTAGCACATCAAAAGCAGTTTTCACCTGAGTGTGGTACGCCTGAATCTCTGGCATGATTTAATATAACCTACTTTGAAAGTTGGTAGTCAATTTTTCTCTTTTAGCGGCACCTCATACCCTATCGTCTTGACTAATTCTCACTTCTTTATTTCTGTTTTTCTGTTTTCTGTTTTGATGCTAACTTATTTTGACGCCTGATTTTCTCGTATACAGCTATCAAGCCCAACGCATCTGTCTTTTCTGCATTCCTTAAGTGCCTTCCTATTCCACATTCTGATTACGCATCACCGCACAATGGTGCGACAAGTTCTTCGTCGACTAGGAAACGAATAAGCCGTATGTCGTAACGCAGTGGCTATTTCTCGCTTTAAAGGTGATTACCAAACATAATTCCAGTGCAAACATTGGGAAAAACTGACCGTTTTGACGTTCGTAGTAGAATCCTATGAAGTTCCATGCCAAGCAGCATCGGGTAATGATGATTCGTTTGTGCCATGTGGTTTTGAGAAACTTTGATAATAACTCTGCCATAAGTAAGCCAATTTGCTTCAAGAAGAACGCCCTCTTTCATAGCCTCAAATTTATTGCCTGCTTTATGATCATTTTGATGCACTATAACCTTTTGCATTTACGCCACATCGTAACATTTAAGCGGAAATGCACCTTAATGAGTAACATTGACCAGCATAAAAAAATAGCAATAAAAGCATAATTCTCGCCATATATCGGGCACACACCTATTGGTAAAGCTCATAGCTGAGTATATATTCGCGGAAGGTAGGTCAGAGCAACTTGCTGGATAGCGTTGGAACACAGGTAAATGTGTAATTAATATAATTGTATTTAAGCATGCACCGCATTTAAAAAAAAGCAATGGCTTGTAAAATCATGCCCAACTGTTTATTATTTAAAGGTACCATGTCGTTGTCTATTGTCATTAAGCTACTGATGAGATTTGAAGCGACGCAATGCGATACGAGGTTTGCATTGCCACATAGACCAAGCAACGCCCAATAAGTCCGCACAGTCAGGTCTGCTTACATAACGCCTGAAATGCCTTTTTTGTCGTGTAGTAGCGAGTTTTCTACAACGAATGCTCTCGTATCTAGCTACTAGTCTACAGAGCGCACCTAATAGCCGTCCTCTAAATGCTGTGAGTCCATGTCTCAATCAAGATATGCACAACGAACATCTGCCAGCACATGCTGCCGGGTGTCTCAGACAATTCCACCCTACACATTCTTTAAAGGATATAAGTAACCTATAGGTAATGAGAGAATTTCACTTATTGTAGTGCCGTTAGACTAATCAGGGTTTTTCCTCCTCACCAGGTTTGTAAATGAGGGCATAAAATGCTCAAAACACTTAAAAACAGTGTTTGACCACCTCAAATTTTGTATATACTACCTAGATGAAAGAAGAGTATTATAAGTGCATTGTATTTTCATTGATCTTAAGTAGAGTGCTGCCATGAGCATTATGACACCGCCTAGTGCATATAATCACATTGTCTTTCTTAAATGGAATACAAGAGCCAAGCGGTGCAAAATAGCAATAAAAGCGCGATGTTTTATTTAAATGAACATCGTTGGCATGCTTATGCAAGATCTGATACGTCCTGATGCCACCTAAAAAACCAAAGGAGACAGCACTCGGGGAAAAAATATACTGTGTGCACAGTAGGACATAAGGTTACTGACAGGACCCAAAAGACGGCTCATTTGCCACGATGCAAAATGAAGGCCCAAAGTAGTCTCATTTCCAATGCCGGGGATTAACCATGATCCCCCGCTTATCCCAAGCTTTTTTCTTGGCCCTCCTACTGATGAACTTACGAGGTCAGCCACCACATGTTTACTAGTTGTACAAGAAAAAGACCCACAAACCAAATGTGCTGCATGCATTGTGTTAATGCTAAGCAAAACTTATACGGCTCAAGACCATTGGAAAACTTCTTTTGAAATCGTAAATAAATTAACAGGAGACTCATGGTGCCGACTGAGGAGGCTTGTGTACGTCTAAATGCAGCACTGCGTTAAGTAGATGTATAAAGTCTAGAATATAAATAAAAGGTCATAGTCTTTAACACCAATGCAAAATGACTGCGACTCATTTTTGCTTTACTTACTTGGCTGCCATCTGCGCTCGGTTGTGCATTTCTCACATTCTCCCCGCCATTCCACTCTATCCACTTCCTGCCCTCCCTTGTAACCCACGAGTAAATTTTATCGTAATGGAATGCCCCTCGAATGAGGCGATGAGAAGTCCCTGTTGCATTTGCCTTCTCATACCCACCAACCCGTCACAGGCTAATTAGCGCTTGATAATAATTCCACTTTGTGCCTGCAAATGAACATCACAACCACACTCACAAATGCGACTACATACAGCTTCGTAACTCGCATCATCCCCCTCTCTCAAAGTTGTCATTAATTACTAACCGACCTATCAGTAATTCAAACTGACCCATTAATAATTTAAATACACACTTAGAAATGTCAAATAGGTGTGCAGATTTTCACAGATCCTCTATTCTCCCTTGCTTTGCAGACAGCGCCGCCTACGAGAATGCCAGCTCGCAGAGTGTGACCCGCTCATGTGTAAGTAGGTTTTACTTTGACTCATCTGCTTTGTCACTTACAGCAGCTGCAGTTTGAGCACTCTTCCCTTCTGGGTATCTGTGTATATGCAAGCGTACGTCGGGGTCTAATAAACTTACTACCGCCACCTCCACCACAACCAACACCGGCACTCATGTCAGGACGACCATGACCAGTGGTAACGTAGGAAGCGTCTTTACCCGTTGTTTCTCTAGCTAATACTACAATATTGCATCATTTATCTTTCTCAGCTCCTACCTCTTCCCTCTTTTCGTCTCCTCTTCTGATATCGTCTTCACTTACGCCAGTATCATCCATTCTCAAATACAACATTAAGCAGTTTGGTAAGTACCTTCTCGCTTCTCATCAAAGCCCTCAACCCCATTCAGCTCACTCTACTCGCGCTTACTCATTTGCGATATAATAAGATCACACAACCTTGTTCTTTACCGATCCCTTGGTCGCCTCTCCATGACTACTTAGCAGTCAGTAAGTAAAGCGCACTTATCCCGGAATCTGATTCCGCTCTACTTTATGACCTCTTCACGACTTTCACTGGCACTGCATGCACTGCTGGGCATAAGTACGGCTGATCATATGCAGCTTGCGAGTATTTTGAGTTGGTCAACACTGCAAGTCAAGTTCATCTGTATTATGAGGCTCTGTGGGTTCATTGTTAACCCCAATGTGTTGTAGATAATTAAATCATTTAAAAGGGACTAATGGGATACAAATGCTCTGGCATTACACTTGATCATTGATGCTTTACATTCTGAAGGACTCAGTGATGCTGATAAAATTAGCAGATTCAATGCGTTGCGACCACTAAACTTATGTGCCAAAATTCAGCTGTAAATGATAAAGGAAAGGTGTGTGCCTGCAACACCCAAGAAAATCGAGGAAGTAAAGCCGATAAGCGTTGACTAAATACACCACTCGATGAACACTTTACAGTGTTTATGCACGACATCATTAGTGATTATAATTAAGTTTTTGCATATGCGATTGTTCTTTTACTATCTTCTACACAAAAACGCCACTAATTTTGCACAATAAATCTGCGCACTAAACAGCCAAGTTGCATTGCAAACAGTGAACTGATTGAGAAGAAGACGAAAACAATCTGCTTAGCAGCTGCTGCTAGTTTACTTCTACAATAGGAGAAGTGGCTTGACTTTCGGGCGCCAGATATTGTATCTGTTGGTCGCAAACAACAATTTTTAAGTAAAAATGAAAACAGATTTACCGCTACTAAGTGTTGCGATGCTATTATAAACGAACTGTTGTCGCGCACCATCCATAGGTGTCGCGGGTGCTACAGCATGCAGTGTATGTATGAGTTACCAGCAGTGGTGCTGAGGCCAAGTCAAAATAGCTTTAACTGGATTTATTTACCTAGTCAGTAGCAAACTTATTTATGCCTCTAAAGGAAGGAAGAGGTACAATGAATCTCACCTATTATCTCTTCGTCTCATATTTTCCTTGCTTTGAAAATTGTTCGCTAATAAATTTGAGACAGTTTTTCGGCAATAAGGAATAAAGTGTTATTGTTAATAATAGTTTGCTGCCAGGCATTTAGGGAATAGACTCTATCTATAGGATATGAGTGCAAAATCAAGCTGTTTATTGCTGTTATAAACACTAAACTGCATACCTATTTGTTAAACAATTATTACTTATTTTCAGTGGAGTTGGCACCATTGCGCATTCAGGCACAATATAAGTAGGGCGATCTTGGCACAGCACGCGATATAGGGACTACTGCCACAGCCATGCCACTGAGTAGTAAATCTGGCCCAATTCATTTTGCTTCTGGGGTTGAATGGCTTCTCTTGTGAATTTACAACAGTCTATCTAGGCCCCAGTCCGTCTGCCAATTAGACTGCGCAATATCTGGTGAGCAGCAATTCAATAGCATTAATGATCCACTTCGCATTTTGTAAAAGCAGTTTGGGCTAGGACGAGAGAGGAGAGCTGTAATGGTGAATGCCCTTCAAAATAGACAGAAAGCGAAATTCCGCACACCTTGTGGAGATTAAATGGGCAAGCATGTATGGGAATCCAATTCGGTATGCTAAGTGTGAGAATTCTTGATGCGTAATCAGTCGCTCGAAATTTGGGTAAGGATCATCCTAATTTGAGAGGTTTACTGCTTCTTACCACGCATAGGTTACTTCATTTATAAATGAGCGGATCACACACCTGCGGACCGAGGAGCCCGTGCAATATTGGAATCAACTTTTTCTTTGGATCGCACGCGCAATTAAGTGGCACCTTAAAGAAGTGTTTGTTTATATAATTAACGCTTCTGATAAAATTGGTGGTGCTCTTGAGGTGGCCTCAAGTGTTACTTTCTTCAGTAGAAGTTTAACGGAATAGTAGTAGAGGAATCACAATGCTTGATAGTTCAGTGAAGCTAGGAATACCGAATAATTCTCGGCGCCATTGCTATAATTGTGTTTCTTACTGACGTGAATTCGCACACCGGTATTTCTAGCCTAAAGTGACATGCTATAAAGGAATTGATGTCTAGGATTTCTTAAAGTTCTATTCTGCGTAGCAATTATTTTATTGTAGCTACTTCAATGGCCGAAATAAAGGAAGACCAATGAGAACACTGGCACTGCCTTGCTTTTGGTGCCCTTACAAGATAATAATAAGTTTCTACCCAGATTTCTGAGTCATTATCATTACAATCGTACATGATTACACGTGCTCCTCATCGGACTGTAAAAAAAACAGTGTTAGTTGAATTGTCCCTTATGCCTACTGTATCTCCATTGTAATGACGATGGCTGCAGCGTACCACCGAGAAAGGAAGATAGAAACTTGATTTAATTTTAGTACATGGATGTGACGAGGACAATGAAGGCCTCACCATGTACTGATATCTGTAATCACTCCATTTTAAGTAGGCAGACAAATAGACAGTGTCTTAACATATTAGAATATTTTCTGTTTATTTATTTATTTGATGACCCAGAAACTAAGTGCATGTGCCTTACATGGCCTCAAATATTCTTAAATGCCCGACACCTATAAGGAATTTAAATCGGATTTCTGATGCGTATTACTTGCGACACGGCTTTTGAATTTTTGATTGGCACAGTGAGGAAAACAAGCAGTGTCCATCTCATGAGAAATGTTTGCATCTCTGACCTCTCAAATTACCTGCAGATAGACGTGATAGCCTGCACGTGCTAACTCATTCCAGAGCACGCACCCGAGCTCACATGCCTCGGCTACCTCTGCTACACGAGCTCATTCCCTTTGCATTTGAAAAATTTATTTTGCACTGAACTCTGTGACAGAGCAAAAGTACACAAAGCTTACCCATGCACGCGGGGTGCATTAGGAATTCAAAGGCATTCAACAATAATTTAGATCAAAATCGTGCATAAAAGTCATGGGCGCAATGTTACCATCACCTTGTGGAGGCCTAATATGCACTCTGACTTCGTTAATGATGCTGCAAAAATATACGTTCTAAATAGTAATAATCCTTCTCTTGACTTTGTTACAAATTTAACAAAGACATGCAGTCACAAGAAGTGGTAGATTAAGGTAAAATGCTCTAGCCTAATAGAAACATGTCGCTTGTATGCCTTTTATCTATTTAGACTAAAGATGCCCTCGCGGTATTGACAAAGCCCTGACTATTAAAACCATCCAGGAATTGGAAGCCTAGATTCGCGATGGGTTTTTAAGTAAAACCGAGGGAAGAGTAGTTGAGCATCATTTGATCACTGACAGCAAGCGATCTGTGGATTGGTTGTGAATGATTAAGAACTCGCTTATCTTCATCGCCGTTTATCTTATCAAACGCCGAAAACTTTCTTTCTGCAGAGGGGGACCAACCCGCCACTACTGTCCCAGGGTATCTTTGCAGTGAAAAAGCATTGAACGCTCATCAAAGGAAGTGGAATAGGAGTGTGATCTCGGGATTGTGACAACGCCTTTCGCTACGCTTTTTTCCTCAAATATTCTGCGAATTTCTACAGCTATATCTGTACTACATAGATTATTTTATTGTAGCTTTATTTTATCCTACGTATAATACCTCTATTTTCCAAGTTTGTTAGGGCACCACTCACGCTAAATTTACTAGCCAGTTTATTGTAACCAACATTTAATACGCAAAATTTATTGTTTAATGAGTGCTTTAGCACATGAAGTATATAGCCGGGTATGTATTTCTGGGAAGCAAAGCAAAAAAGCCTCTCGAAGAGCCCTAAAACATGCAAACAAATATGGAGTCAATACATTTGCATTTAAACGTGCGGTTCACTAAAAATTGCGGCTTATAAAACCACGATCGCATAAAATTGCTGTGCTATTGTTAAAGTTATATAAACAACCGCACTGCCATGTAATGAGATGCTTCATCGCTTCTACCAGGCAAGGTTAAGCTAACCCTATACCGTCTGAGCTGCATTTTACAGGTTCCCACGCGCTTCCTTTTCTGCAACGCAATCACGACCTCATCAAAGTAAAAGCCCATCCCACTATATTATTATTTACAGAAAGGGTACATGGTTGGCATAAAACAAAAGAAAACTTACAAGTTTTGACGTACAACAGGCTTTAGTCGTATTTTACGCATACAACGTCCTGCGCAAGTCTGCAAATTGAAATAAACCAAAATAAATCGATTAACAGCCATTGTAAAATATATCCGACAAAAGAATGGATACCCACATCTGTGACGTCAGTGCATGTGTTCCACCATTGCCTCCCATGTAGGACAGTCTGCAAAGCATTCTGTGCAAAAGAGGAGTATTTCTGGGTTCTCCATTCTCTGATCTGCAGCATGGTACAATAAATCATATTTTTTTAGGATTTTGTGCAGGACGCCAAAAACCGTAGCACATAATCAAAGCATATTGAATGCTAATGGCGTCTGACAGACGCAAACTCACAAATATGTGTTCCAATGAAGTGATTGCGATATAAGTCAAAGTGTTCGAATGACGCAAAGCACACCCAGCACGTGTTGTGCGCATGGACTGTTATTATGGTTTAAAAAAGTTCTTTCAAAAATTTTGGCATACATAAGGGCATAAAACAAGAATAATAAAGCGTTTTTGCATAAATCCTCACCTCTTTGATGCCGTATCACCATCCCCATAGTTCTATACATCTCACTGCAAACAGGACAATACGGACTTATTTCTAATAAAATGTCAAGCATATGAAAAATAATATGCTGAGATCGCAAAGGTGGCTGTAAAAATGGTACATCAGTAGCTATAAGACCAAGATTCGCCTATAATTGGCTGTGTATTGCGCGAGTCAATGTCATTCAGACAAAAAATGAAAGTCGGTGCACCTAATACGTTTCCTTTTTAAATGGTATGACTGAAAATCTCTACAAATTATCATGTCTGCCTATCCAACAGCATACATAAATATATTCACATGCAAAGCTACCTATTTACTAAGTATGGTTTAAATTAAAATTGAAGTGAGCCTACTTTGATGCTCGCGGAACAGGTGGACTCGGTATAAGGTAATGTTTCCAAACGATGCAGGACACATCATGCATCTGTAGGCTTCCATGTTAAAAAAAATTAGAGAAGATGCGCGAAGTTGCACAGCTGAGCTTACAGTGTGCTCAATGCAAACGTAAAGGGACCCACTGGACCTGTCCTCAGCCTTGCATGTGATCAAAACGCAAGTGAGCGAACGTCAAGTATTTGCTTAAAATCATTAAGCAACATAGAAAACTAGCAGCATTTTCAACACGACATTTAATTGCTGAGCTAAGTTCTTATCGATTTTGCACCTTTTGAACGAAGTTTGTAGATAATTTATCAAAGGACACATTTTTATGCATTAGCTTACCGAAAGACACTAGTCTGGTGCATTTGGCCTAATTTCCCATCCCCTATTTCCGCTGACGCTAAAAAGTTGTAATAATTTACGAATCTTTAGCATGAAACAAAGGGACATTAAATCGTTACAAATTACCAAACATTTACACTTGGTCAAAGATGTGCGCGAAATCTACTGATTAGTTTCTACTCATCGTTCATGCCAGAGACCATATTGCGTCGAGAATGGGCACAATGACGGGAAGCAGATTTCCGGTTCCTAAATGCTCTCGACTGCCCATCCTTAGTGCCATTCGGACAGGCTTATTACAACGCTATGGCGGTGAACCTACTAGTCTCTGGTATTGCTGATCTTTCGGATGGAATATGCCGTGCTGTTGTTATGACTTGCCCACCCCTGTCACCCCGCTGGTGGCTATAAGCAGGGATAAAATTGAAATCACAGGTCATGATTTATTAATTGATTGTGCTTTACTGCTTGTGGGCCAATTCCAGCAAAAATAATGCACGCGTGTTGAGTGGAACCCACCCTTCTTGGACGATATATTCCGCACATCGGTAAGAAGCATTGGAAGAAAGAGAAAAATATGACCTAAGGTTGTCTCTTTTTGTGTAGCCGATTAAAAGCTTAAATCAAATGTAAATTCGGCATAAAGTCTGTAAGAAATGTCTTTTGAAGTGTGCAGTTTGTTCGCCGATTTTTAAAAGATGAATGTATTTTGGAATGAGCGATTTTTGTCACACATTGCCGCCAAATGGTTTTGGACTTATGCCAATGGTTTTATTAGTAGGGCGCACTCGCATCTGCAAATTTTCTTAACCCTTCCTGAACACTGTCAAATTATATGCCTGTTATTAGCGCCACTGCAGTTGTCTGAGTGGTGGCAATTAAATTACATTAAATCATGGGGGAGAGCCAATAAAGGAAGCTCAAGATAAGAGAAAGGCTATTTTTACCCTTCAGCATTAAAAAAGGGGCTACTTTTGGAATTTACCATTGAACTGTGGCGAGGTAAGCTGTCCCTCGGACTGTGCCATTAACTCTAAGTCCTATTGCATGAACTACATGTATCTCACTAATTTATCAGCTTTGGCCGTCCCCAAGGTAGCGCCAGGACGTCTCTGGTCATGTATGGGCATTAAAACAATAATTGTGGACCGAATTTAGAACTATATTTATTAAAGGCGTTAAAAAATGCCAACAATAATGAAGGAGTTTTCATCCTTGCTATAATTTCGGGTGGTTTAAGCAACAGATAAGTGCCCATCGACCGCTTACACCACATACGTAACAGAGTGAGCTCGCATAAGTGCGCATCGTACCAAACGAAAGCCTCACCTAGATTAAAGCTTAATGAGTGGATTTCAAACGGAGTTTCTGGTGAAATGGATGGTTACTCGACTAATGGCCTTAATTTATGGATTGACTTGCAAGAAAATCGACTATGATAGTGCCACAATTCCAACGTATATGCAAGGAGGTTGACTAAGATTTACTTTTCTGGTCTCTCTCACCTCGTCCTGTGGCTTCGCTATAGGTGAGTGGTGGCGGTTGGGAGAGATCTATTCCGCTATACTCTCGACAACCCGGTAAAAGAAGCTAGATGTTAAGATTACTCCCTCATAAATGTGTAGACATGGATCTCAACGGCAAGACTGTATGCCATTAATTTTGACAAAATACTCAGTGAAGGCGGTCTCTATGTGGTGAAAGGAGGCAGTGATTCGATCTGCATCCTAAAAATCACGAATAAGCTTTAAGGAGAAAGCAGCATTCGCTTGATAAATACTGCCTGCCAAAATTTTTGAATCGAGAGGTTTTATATCTAAAATGTCAAATTCGCGTAGACGTACCTTGTGCGATTTGGGTGCTGGAAGAACTGCACTCCAGCCTATATGGAACGAAAGGATTAGGGAAGCACTATCTTCTATCATATGTCATTTTCCACCCCTACTTAGTTTTTTTTTCAGTCCCATGCGGTGGTTCCCATTTTACTCTATTGTAAGCAATCAAACGCCGCATAATCGCGTATTGGGTTTTGCAGACAGAATGTGTGGTCCCAAATATTGCATTGGAAAAGGAAACAGCAATAGGCACAGTTGACCGTCATCTCCCTGCACGTGCATCTACCACAACACAAAAATTCTCAGCCAACAGAAGACAAGTAATAATAACTTTTCCTGATTGAATAAAAAAGCACTCCCGCTTTACGGGATCACTCGCAATCAATCTACTTAGTTTCCAGCATGCGTTGATGACATGGCATCTCGATCTGACAGAAGATCGGTGTCCTAGATCCCATTTCTTTTAATCGAACAGTGCCTTTTATGTCACATTTGAGCTGTGGATTTTAGCCTTGCCTACAAAACCTTGCCTGAGGCATAATAAAATGCGGTCGAAATAAAGCACGATCATGGTATTTGTAAAAGAATGAAGTTCAGAAATAAAACCTTTTACCTCTACTGGCTTAACGTAACTTATGCTTGCTCACTCCTTTCTCCAGCTCTACGAAGTAGAGAAAAAAGAGCGTTTCATATTGGCATAAGTTAGTTCTGAAAGCCTAAACTTTGTCGCGTCTCTGTGTGACGCATATCTTAGGTGCTAATGCTAGTGCGCCATAAATGGCTAGAGAACTGTGCCTTAGAGAGCGGAAGTGATTGAGCTGATTTGCGAGAATAAAAGCGGTGGAAAATGAAGTTGGTGCTAACAAGCGGTGGTGTGATATTATGAATAAATTACTCAAACAAGGAACATTGTGTTGTTTAATCAGCTTAGAACAATTTAAATTCGCCTAACTGAATTATATGCGCATGCCTTATCCTGATTGTCGCGATCTTGTGGTGGGTCGTAAAATGAAGTTGAGTTTCCATGCGATCCTCATAAGAAATGTTGGTTGCGATGCAGAATTTTGTACTTAGGCATGCGTCAGCCGTTGCCTCTTGATTGAATATTCTTTGAAAGCCTCCATCACCAGCACATTCTATCCCTTCACTTCTTCGTATTCATTTAATTATTTCCAGTTAACCACAGGAGGTGTTGTGTTAGTCCACGTGTTGATCATACACAGGCAAAGTAACCTTGGTTGGTAGTGCTAATATAACCTATGAAGGTGATGACCAAAAGGTAAAACCCATCTTAATACTACTCGGATGATAACAGCTGTTTGTTAATCTCTCGATTTAGATTGCGGGTGCTCGGTCAGAGCCATTGCCTTCGATGATAGGCTGGGTTTTGGGCTGCGCCAGCAGTGCAGAGTCCTTCTGTTTACCAACTTTTGTGTCTTTTTTGCCTTTAGGGAGGTTCTGGGATGCCATATTGGTAGCAAAGAAAAGCATACTCTATCTTAATTATTATTCTCGCATTTGCTATCAATTTGGACGTTTTTGACGGCTGGTTTCCTACCTGTTTCTCCCAAATTTCGGTTCCACTTGCGCAGATTTTGGTGCGATTCATGCGGTTATTTATTGAGCACTTAGCCTGCTAGTCATTTATTGACTGCTATACGACCATCACTTAAAATATGATTCTAGTTGCCTCTTAAGCACAGGCTTAATTTTCATACAAGTTAGTGTTTGTGGTTGACCCTAAGCTAACGGAACGGCTTCAAGAAGACATAAGGAAGTTACTTGGGAGGCTGTAGCAGACTTAACCATTGCGATTGTCATTCATTTTTTTTTGACGTGCGGATATGAAAGTTTTCGTATGGCAATGCCAAACCACGTGCGGCGCATTGGTAAACATAAAGTTGACATGGTATAATGGATGCAGGTGCATGATTGTGATATTTCCAGTTCTTTTTCGGGAATTTTATAGGGCCTCAAAGAAGCAAAACAACTGCTAACCTTTTTCTTTGCCACCCTTTGCGAATCTGTCGTAAGTCAATAAAAGCTGAAGACACGAATTGTGGTCATAGGTAAGGAAATAGACAGATTTTCTGACGCGGCGGAGGAGGAGCAAACTATTAAGCTCGTTCTTTTGGACATAGAGTTGGACAAATCAAATGTTTCCTCTACTTTCTTTACTTAGTTCATTCCATTTTTCATACAGGCAACGAAATTGGTGGTAGCGGTGGTCGGGTGTGGCAGTAGACTTCAGACTAAGACAGATTATCTGGTCAAAAGTGTGTACTTGAGACTGCTATTTGACGTGAGCTTGACTGCTTTGTAGACAGCTGGCAGCGGACTAGCAGTCGCCGCAGAAAATGGATTTGCCAGTACAAGCGCTACATTTCTGCTTCTTATGATGTCATCGAGTTCGTGATATGATGGTGGATCGGCGTTTGTAGTGCCGATTCGAGCGGCTAATGGATAATGAATTTTAAGTTGCGCTGCAATGTTGCTTCATACCTTGATCAGATAGGAGTGGACATTAATTCGCTATTCGTTTCGGTGTGTTTTACGTCTTAATCACCCCATTGGATCTATTTTAGGCGTAAAATGAATATCATTTTCCAGGGTTTCCACTATTATCTGTGTGGTAACTGATGGAATATTTAAATTGTGCTGCTATCCATATTGGCAAAGTGTATCGTGTTTGTGGTGATGGTGGTGTTTACAGCAGCCACTTAAGTGTTCGTTTCCTCATCGACGAGCTAAGTGCGTCTTTAGCAACTTCAGTAGGCACGATCTGGGCAAATACAAGGCAAGGCACTTACAATTTTACTTTGAATGAGGCCTCGGTGTGCGATTTATGATACTATTTGATTAAGTGTCCATGCGCTGACCAGAAGTTTGATTGTTGCATAACACTACGTAATTGGGACCGTTGCGTTTGAATCCATTCCGCCTCCGCAGGTACGTCGATCTTTCTGTGGGTTGAGTTCGTTTACGCGTAAGGTGAGAGGTGGTTGAATGGGTGAGCAAAAGGGATGAGAATTGTGAATTGTAATGCGCAAAGTGGAAAAGACGAATAGGCACTTGAGGTCGTGTGCCAACCCTTTAACTCTCCTAGTCTACGAAGGGTGTGTGCCAAGCCTCCAACGCAGTAATTATGCCGAAGTACATTTTCGTGGTCGAAGCTGGCTGATGAATTTGTGTTGAAACCATTAGAAGCCTGCAAAGTAGACGCGGTGCCATGCGATGAGTTCTACCTTTTCAATGTCGTTGTGGTAGGCAAAGAGCACGTTTGTCAGTGAGAATGAGGAGTTCAATAGAGGCATGGGGGAGAATTCCGCTGAATATCAGTAGTGCATAATCGTATTTTTACTTTAATTACATTGTATGTTGGATTTTACTCCTCTGCTTCAATGAGGCATAACTCTTTTCTTTCGTCGAATTTAGTCCCTTGCATCTACAACAATTTTATGGGTAGGTGACTTTAAAATGATTGCACTTTAGATTGAATATCCTCCTTTTCTAATGAGTTCCGCAGCTTGACTCTGTGTGGATCATAATGATCAAGGTCGGGCGTTGCTGAACTCCCCTTAAAAGTGTCTATCGCTTTATTTTGCCATTATTTTCTGCGCCAAAGTTAGACTGTTTTGACTTCTT
Source organism: Taenia hydatigena (assembly GCA_036345935.2). NCBI lineage: Eukaryota > Metazoa > Platyhelminthes > Cestoda > Cyclophyllidea > Taeniidae > Taenia > Taenia hydatigena. The sequence continues at coordinate 23,438 of JADWOT020001670.1, read as the reverse complement.
TAATCTGCATTGTACTACAGGGCCATACGCATCAAGATAGTAGCAATTTTTCATTGCCTAGAGGTAAACGTGGTAGCGAAACGCCCCAATCAATTGTGAATAGTAACCATGAAATTCATTTGCGACAGGTATCTAGAAAACACTATTATTAAAATAAGGGCCATACTGATCGTCGCCAAGCGTATTACATATAACTTGAGTTGGCTACAAGGGGGGCATCACTTAGAGGGCAAGCACTTCCGGCTTAAAGTAGAGGCACTCGAAATCAAGGTTCTGCCTGCGCAAACTCTCAAATCGATTTTCTACTAGTGTGCAATGGATTAGCAATTTGAATTCCACATTTCTGCAAAAATATAAACGTTGTACATATTAGGTAATGATTAGTGTAGAGTTCACGAATAAAAATTCATCCCACCACCTGCTATCAGCTGGAAGCACTGCAAATTACTTAAAATTTCGGCTGAAAAGTCCATTTCTTTTGGGGTTAGGCTTCACTACTTTATCTTGACGGAATCAAAAAACTCTTTCCTTGCCCCGAGTGGAAACCAGATTCAAAAACCAAGCAGAAGAGACAGGAAGAGTAATAGTGGGTACAATAAGACAATGGTCTGCCATGAAGAGAAATTAGTCGCTTAAATCTAGCGGCACCTCTGCAATATTCGCACTTCTATCTCTCTCTGAAACAATATGCTGTTTTTAAAATACTGTGTAGATGAATGATGAGGGCATCGATTTCACCCCTTGATTTTGAAAACGGATTTTTTAAATGGCTCTTGCAACTCTTTTATGAGCAGCACTTAAGCTGCAGTCTCTAAACAAATTCCACAGTCGTATTTTAAATTGCTCTTTACGTACTCTGTTTTGAATTATATTTCAGAGGCTAGCTCAAAACACCGGCTTAGAAATGATAAAGCTTGTTAAATCTGTTTTTGATGATTCATTAAATGGTAGTTTATGAGGATCAGAGGGATATCAAACAAGTGTATAATTTTAATTTAATTGGAATGATACCACCGTTTGCACAAAAAAGAAAGATGCCAAGTATATAATCTTTCGTAACCTAATCAAAGCATGGAATCGTTCATAATGCATAAACTAAATAGGCATATGCCTCTTCAGAAGAAACGTGTGTTCAATGCATGGGGGTTAGCCAAAACACAAGAATTTGCCTCATTACAAAACGCTACGGCTATACATTAATCCACTTACCCACTTGATGCTTCTGCTTCATCTGGATGCGCACCCAGCAGCCTTTTTAAAATAAAGGAATGCTGATATTCTGCTGTTTATAAGGAGCAGTTATCTTTATATGCTGAGTAAATAAGGTAATGAAGGTGATTGGGACTGCATCAGTAATTGAACTCGATGCCACTGCCCGCACTGCCGAAGAGACGATAAGTTAGTTTCGTGTGCAGGACAACATATATGTGTGCTGTGTAAACATGGAAATGATTTGCTTACAACAATAATTTATGGTACATAGGTGTCCATGAGGTACATATAATAAGAGGTTTACATCACTTGATTGAGGTTGGAAGTGTAGACATCTGCATACTATAGAGGTTAGAAAAGAATTACTCATTGGGAGCAATGTTCCACTGAATGGAGCTTGCAAGGATTGATAATTAGATGTTATGTAGGGGCAATTGATGGACATAACATGAAGGTGGCATTGTAAAATAAATCAAGTCTCCAGGTACATCAAGCGATGGGCTAGCCTGACTAAAGCTAGTAAATTTATCCGGCGCGTAGGCGAACTTGCATTCATAGAAGTTGCGGGACTTCAGCATGAATAACTCAAAGTAGATGGAATGAAAGTTGGATGTGCTGACATACGGTGTAGCATAGGAGAAGGCAGATGAAGGCAATGTTGGTATTGAAGGGGAGGTGTAGCTCAGAATGTTGAACAATTGTGCCGAGAATGCGAATGATAAGACGGTAGTGCGTAAGACGCAAGTCGAAGTGGGCCTTGAATGGAGGACATTACGCTAAAGTCATTTCGACTTGTGATTTACATGTCCGCATCTGATTCTATCTACCCCCCATCTTGGTCTAAAATGTGTAAAATAAAGAGAATTTTGAGATGACCAGCAGTAAAAGAGGTTCATGTATGGGTTAAAATCTACCTGACGTCTCTCTTTGGAGGTTTCTGTTAACGCAAGCGATGCGTATTCATTCCCAGTCACAAGATTTACAGAACAACTAACATGAAAACAACTCAATGAACATAGACGAAACGACTCGATTAAAATTCACAACGCCTAACCACGCAATTGTGTATTTTGTTCTGCTGCTGCAGCTCATTCGATCGCCATATGTTCACACAGCTTTTGTGATTTCTGGTCACCGCTGCAAGGACCTGGTGGCATCACGGCGTGGATCGAACTCGATTACTCTAAATTCATCGTAGCCATTGGACTGAGCATTGCTACTTCGCCTTAGTCCATTTGAAAACGCAGGCCTTGTCTTCACAGCGTATTGGTTGCTGTACATCTCCTTACCCCCTTCGAAAATGATGTTGAGCTTTAGCTTTAGTCGAATCATGTAAATAATTAGTCTGCACTGCCAAACCAGCTTTGGCCTTCTCATCATTAGAACCAAATGGTTCCTAAAGCACTAAATATCGGTATGCATCTTGCTAGGTTTTCTATCAATCACATGGTTTCATTTTTCCCTAGTTTCTACTAAAGGTCGCTTAGAAAAAGCGACATTTGAGCAGCTGCTTTACACCCCCACTAAATTGAAATTCTGCCCAATGTAACCTATTTTTTCGATTGTTATGCTCTCTCTGGGTATCAAAAATGCTTCCTAATAGACAAATGACGAACAAAATAGTCGCTAATCAAATTGACCCCTTTTCTTTCTTATACTTACTTTGCATACGTGTTGGCATCATTCCTTGACATTTTTAATTACCGCCAAAGGGAGTTGCATGCAGTTAATCTGGGTGAAACTTTTCAAGCCACCTTGATTCACGCAGCGTTTTCCATGATATATGTAGTTACGCTTGCTTACCTACGTAATCTAAACGCAAAAAGGCCTGGGTTTGCGCAAGCATTATGCGAAATGCATTTTAGGGGGAAGATGATCCCCGTAAACACTGTTTTCTAATCCTATGCAAATTAAATATTATAGTTCACCTAATGTTTCAGCTACTCTCAATCTCTTGGAGCTGGTCAATACCTTCCTTTTTCTGTGAGAAAAGTCTCTATTTTGATATCGAAGTCCGATTTTAAAAAAATAGTGCAGATCAGTTGCATAGCAATTCGGAAAGGCGAAATCATTAATCGTTATGCTGTCTGACTTTAAATGACGTTAGTCGGCGTTGTCAAAGCAATCGTTAAACCAATTTTATCTAAATGCGTTTTTGTGATAGGCTAAAGATCATCAGGACCTTAGCTACTGTGATATCAACGCTACAAGAATAGATGTGTGCTTTTTTATTGTTGTGCGCAAAATTATCCTGCAGCTGCTGATACTGTGAGTACAGCCAAGGCGTGTAAGCGGATTGAAAGTAACTGTCCGGAAAAATTAGGCAGATTGAAATATTCGTTCCCATCTAATAAAATGATACAGCTGGTAAAGCATTTTGCAGGCAGTTATGCTGCCTGAATTGTACGCTGACTGCGTCAAATCTTTATCAAGGATAAAGTGCGTCGTTCATTTTCTCTCGTCTGCGGTGAAAAGAAAGCGAATAAAGCTAATGTTCGGATCACTTACGTTTAGACATAGAGTCTATCATTTGCTTGCAAGCACTTATAATGCGCCAGCTGATGTTGCATCTCCATTTGTTATAAAGGCGAAATCCTGGCTTCTACATCTAAGGCATGTAATGTTACAATGTGCATAAATTTGGCGAGGAAGTGGTGGCGCCAACCAGACAACGTATTACAAATTCAGGCCGGGTGCATGATACACAAATTAGCTGTTAAAATATGCTCTACAGCAGTTTTTGTTACATTATGCCATATTTAGCATGCACAGGCTCAATTTACACTACTGGGAGCCTCCCCCTCCTCGGTGACTCATCTGTCGATGCACCAATTGGAAACAGTGCCTGAACTAGAAAACGTCACGTGGTCTTAGGGCCAACCGCTAACCTTGATCATTTAGATTCTCTACCTGGAGGAAAATCTTAGCTATCTAATTTCTGAAGATTGTAGTCTGCAACAGACTCATGTGACCCACATTGTATGGACTCGTTAGTTCCCGGCCGGACTCTTTGAGTTGTGCTATTCGGCCTTTGCGTTGTAATCAATGCACAGTTTGTTACCGGAATTACCAGACCGCCGTTTTGTTCGCAGTGCGCAAATTATCATTAGTCGTTGTCAAATATATAACGGGCTTGAATGGCGAAATTCCATAATATTTACCACGTTATTACTTAAAACTTTGCTGTTAGCAAATCACTGGAAGCTTAGTAATGCATGATATGGTATGGAAAGTTTGAACGGTCAGGAGTAGCAATGTTTCTGGGCACGCAGCGATTTGCCTTCCCAAGATAACACTCCTCTACGTCACATCTCACCTACTCAACTGTCGAAATCGACCGATCTGAACTAGTGCAGCAACACCAAAGGCTCTGCAAATGGCTTCCTTTATATCGCCGTATAAATAAAGGATTGGCAGAGAAGTCTTTGAGCCTTAGCTCAATACCTGTTTCACAGGCAAAAAGTTGGAGCCTCAATTGACTTCATAGCACCTTAAATCCTCGCGAATAATCTTTACTTACCTCAGTAGTCAGTGGTTCACTTTTACCTGCTGGGAGCATTTTCTTCTCAATGTCTCCAGCTTGTCCAATCGATAAGTGGGTGGTACTGTTTGTGCGGTTATATGCTAGAAAAGGAAAAGGAATGAGCAGAAACGCCTGCAATATGTTGACCTGTACATCCCAGCACTTACATATACCGCCTGATCTTTAGCCTTTGCCAAACATCGTAGCACATAGTAGTAGGCATGACGAAGAGGTGTCTAGTGCTGTTTCGATTGTCAGCAAATCGCATTCCATGATAATTAACTTTGGCCTTAAGTTCGTTCAGGAGTTAATCTCTACTCGCACAGTCGTCATATGATCTGAATTCAATTTTTCACCACAATATGAAATCCCTCTTCTCGCATAATAGATATGGAGTCAAAATCCATTAAGGCATAACACGATTCATCTTCTAACCCCATTCGCATAATAGTCACATGTTCGAAACTTATTGATCCACAGCAGTCGATCTGCTTTTTATCCTGTTACCTTCTACCCTTCAAATTCATTGGGTTAAAACGCTTACAATAGCAATTTTAGCCCTTTTAAATGAATCATACACGACACCAGTATAATTGCATAGCTCCTGTGGTGATTTGTATGCCTTATTAGTCGAGTCTCTTTGCTATCTGAGCTTTACAGCCTACGATATATTGCCACGGCATTATAACTGACCCATCTATCCAATCACGAGGACAAATTTTAAGCATGGAAAACTTTAGCATCACTAGTCAGGAGTTGGTCTCTCCAATCATCATAAAATGGCCACATTCTAGCCACATTTGCAAAACCCAGCTCGGATTACACAGGGTCCGCATGTCCCGAATTCTAGTTACGACTGAAAGGCCAATCATAAATGTGTAACAGAACATTGAGACGTGCGTTTGATTTGTATGCTCTTAATATTGCCCATACGACTCAAGGATCTTGTGCTTATGCGCGAAGAAACAGTGACAAAAGAAAATAAAGCCACGCATTTCGTATCACATTGCACACTTAAAGATCCCCTCCCGCACAGTAGACACTTTAATTAGTGCTGCTCCTTACTAAAGCAAAATAACGATAAGTGCCAAAAAGCAGCCGCTTTTTTAGAGGCAACTCTCATAAAATAATTTACCAAGTTGTTTGATGATGAACTTTTCGTTTCTTATGTGCATCGAAAGCTAACCACACGAGATTAAAGTTATAACTGTGGCGAAATGCAGACCCTGCACTCATCATTTTCATAAATATGATTGTTCGTCCGTCTAGACAGACAACATAAGAGCCGCTGTGCCATGAATTTCATATATTTATGAGCTCTTTCCTAATGCAGCCGTAAACTGTACCAATTCAAGGAAAGTTGATTATTGCGCAATAATCGCTAGGTTTGGAACTACTTTAGTAAATAGGTGAAATTTAGAAAGCAAACGTAAGAACTTGCTTCCAGTTTTGTCGTTTATTGAAATGTACTTCGATATCTACTTAAAATTGGGTAGTGGAGAGCAAGGCAGCGGCTGCCTCATTTTAGTCATTTCACCGTATATACTAGCACAATGGCTTTTCGAGACACCTTTCCCAAAAATAGGTATGTGTGCGTCAGTAGCTAAATTAAGTGCGTGTAGTAAGCGTAAGTGAAGGGTAAATAGAAGCTTTGGAGATTCAATTGTTTCAATATCTTAATGAAAAAGTGTCAGTCAATTTGCAATAAGGAAAGAAGTTTTCAACGGTCGGGCACCTGGTTCTGTGAAAAACAACGAGGCCAACTTCCGCTATGGAACAAAATAGGATAAGATTGTCATGAGTAGAACTCTGCAGGCGCATTAATGCTTTGACGACAGTGGACCACAAGGGAATTGCAAAGAAGATAACTTGCAAACATGCAATATAGCTGCAAATGGAAGGAAGGAGGCAGAAACTCATTCATTTCATTCCACCGAACTTTCCATGGCTAAGGTGACTGGAGTTGCAAGAGAAATGTGCCAAGATAAGCCATTCTTTGGAATGCTCCATGCAGCGTCGATGGTTGGCCAGTCTGTCTTACACATCCAACTACAAAATTGCTGGATTCACACCGATAGAAGCAAGGCCAGTATTCAATACCTATCACACTGCGTTTGATCAGCCATCCAAAGGGTTAACATGCAAGGCAGTTCTTACCAAGGTGTGTGAGGAGGGGGTAAAGTAGAGGAGCTTTAACATAAGGTTACCATAATTTTTGCCCTAAAACCACCTCAAATGAGCTACTACCACATTTTGGTTGTTTCAATGAGTAGACCAAAGCACCATCATGCCTAGTATTATAGTTCCGCTGGCGTAGACTTACTTGCCATCGGCTGCGGAAGATAAACATGCATGCATCAGTTGTTAAACTCCGTGGGTAAAGCAGGCCAATCAGTTTTGAATGAAAACATTTCCCACTCTAGAGTGCCTAACTCTGCACTAAATACCGTGCCAACTTCTACCATGGAACAACATATAATGGAATTTTTAAGCAGACCACCCTGCGAGGGCTAGTAGGCGTATGAATGTCTGTCGGTGAGATGAGTCTGATTTAGCCAAAATGCAATGGAGGAAAATCACGCAGATGTTGTAAGCAGACGAAATCACACCTAGTGCAGCATTCTACGCCTCAAAAAGTAAACCTATTAAACTCTAAGCAGACTCTTGCTACTGCATACCAAATCACCACAGAATAACACAATGCACGAACGCTCCAGCAAGAACAATATCCAAAAACGATGAGACACCATCAACGAAATAACTCCAGTTGAGGCCTTGTTCCGCAAATAATGCACGATAATAAGTGTGTAAAATAGAGGGCCTTTCATTTCGCTGCTTCAGATGAATCTAATGAGATGCATCAGTGCATGGAGATTTGGATCTTGTGCACATGCGCGAACTGAAAGCAGCAGTAATTCAACTATTAAATGACTCTGTTTAATGGCAATGAGTTGGTTGCTATGCTTGATTAACTGAATGGAAGGTCAACATGAGCCACTCATATTGGATGCAAAGTGGCAGTCACGTTATGTGTTTATCGTCACATTCATGGGCAGTGAGAGAAGCGATTGGTGAGTCTTTCCATTTCTATTCACAGAGATATGATCAGTCATTACCTGTGAATAATATTTTGTTCTATGAGGTATGTGGACAAATGAGAACGGCAGTGAGTACTTACTTCTGAATAGTGGGCCCGAAAACATTAGCACTCGAGCGTCAGAAAGCTCCACGCAGAATAAGATTCATCTGTTGAACTATCTGCTACCACAGATCATTTACTATGCCGGAGTAATGAAGAAGGTACGAAACATCTGTTGCTCCTTGCTCAATCGTCTAATCGCAGTTTGAGTCCCTTAAGGACGAGCTTCCAGGTGCGCGATAATAACAAGATGTGGGAGTGATCATTTTGTAGCATTGGGCATTGTGGAATCCTGCAAAAATGACGACAACATTGCTGAAAATCCAGTAAAGAAAAAAATCCCAAGACTTCTTTGAATTTCGACAAATGAGCCTTATCAGTTATTGATCAGTGATGAAGCATTGCAGCCTAGTGCAAGCATATTTCCTCAATGCGAAGAAGGCCGCAGGAGCATATTTGAGGCATCATTTTTCTTCATACGCTAAAGTGTGACAAGTGCGATCTTTTGATTCGCAAGTAGAATTGAGCGGCTGCACATCAAATGATTGGTCTAAGATCAACTCCTCAATGCTACACACATTTTAACACATTCGAAGTTAACAATATTTTAAAAGAGCAGCTTTGCAGGCAATAGTATTATCGCATGATGGCCGACTAGAATCGTTAGCGTTATTGTTTCATTTACAGGCACTGAGAAACACAATTACTGCGTTGGTTTCGCAATTAGCTAAATCAGTTTATACCCCTTATTGAATGTCACCTTTTCCAACGAAGCACAGCTCAACGATTATTCACTACAAAGCGTGTCTTTGCGCATTGTTTTTAATCAAGGAATATAAATTCATTCTGATGTCATATGCAGTACCATAGAATGTGATGATAGCTGACGAACACCTTCACTTGACTAAAGCAGCAACACAGCGAGATTTGAGTCGCCAAGTTATACTTAGTTAATGTCACTATCTTATAATCAATGTGCATAACTAATGGATGTACAAGAAGGACAAGCTTGAGCCTGGAAACTAATTCGGATTGTGGAAAACAGAAAGGTGTCAATTTCATCCCACTGTGACACGGGTCAACCTTGCTTGTCCTGTCATGATAAAAAGCATCCTGTTGGCTTTTAATGCTATCCATAGTCGCTGATTCCGCAAGCGTAATGCATGTCTTACTCTGGGTTTCACAACTTCTACAGTAGTTTAGTTTTAGAGCAGCGGTGTCCATAAAGGGTTGCGTGTGACACTAGACCAAATAAATTTAATGAGGCAGGTTAATAGGCCGGGTTGATTGACTGCAATCACCCCTGTAATCATGCATATTTGCTTGATCTTCACCAATGTGAGAGGTGATGTCACCGGTACAGACAACGCGTAGCATGTAAGAAATGCGAGCATCGTTGAATTAAGTGGCGAGACAAAACTTCTCCAGATGGTTCACGAATGGTGTCGCTTTCCCTGTTGCCAGCTTTCTTGCCGAAGGAAGATATCATTCTCAGTCCTCCTGTTATAAGGCGACAGCACTTCTTTCATCCAAGGCCCATGCAATCCCTTCACAACACCAAAGCTGGCCATTGGCGACATAAATCATGATATCATTACTCTAAACTTGCATCTGTTTTTGCTGCCACGAATGCAGCGTATCGAGACTTCCTTGAAGACTACAAAGTCATAATACTTGAGAGAAAAGTGCATGCTGAGCAAAAAGAGTGGAAATGGGAATGTTGGAATGGCCCAGTGCTCAATCCATCCTGCAAAGGCAATAGATTCACCCTAACGACCGCAACCGACAGGCAAACAAACAAAGTTCTAGAATGAAGCATCGCGAAATCGACATATTTTTTCTCGTGCAAAAGTGCCATCACGAGTGCTATGTGACACAGCATAGGGTGTGAATAGGTGAACTGAAACTGCCCTGCGGGAAGGAATTATACGCTAGTGCATGTAGCTGGAACGCATTCTATCCAACAAATTAAAGGCTGGCTATTTCCGTCCAGAATTCAGCGGTTCTATTTAGAGTGTCTGAACATGCCCTCAAATGTAAATTTGCTTTATATAGGCTTTGAAGAAGGGTGTGGACAACGTAAGAAGTGGTTTCAATCGAATGAGTATTCGAAATGAATCTTAATGTCTACTTAAAGTTAATAAGTAGAGAGCTGCCATGCCTAGCACTAGGTTTTCGTTAGTGTTGTTGCACTTGCTATCGCTTGCACAGGAAACGCGTGCATACCTCGGACTTTATATAAGGAGAATAGATCAAGCACAAATGAGGAGTAAATTAAATAGTTGAAGGTTTGGCTAGCTTAGTCTTCCAATTCGAGAGTATCAGTCAGTTGAGAATGAAGATAGACATTTTCGACCAAAAGCCACATGACTCAGTGGCGGACGACAGTGCCAACTTCTACCACAAACCAAAATCGGGTGTATTTGTTAAGCAAACTAACCTACATGGGCTAATCAGCATAAAGACTACGCAGACTGTGCCAGGAGACGAAATTCCACCTAACACAGCCAATCCCTTTTCCAAAAATTGGATCCGATAAGACATTTACGCAACATATTTGCCATTGAGTCTAATCAGATCCTTGCTATCAAAAATGCCGATTCAGCACGTGGTAACGCAATACACGAGCACTGCGATGAAAGCAATATGCAAGAACAGGGAGACGCATTCGATGAGCTGACCTAAGTTGGAACCTCTATCCTGCAACTATTAATTAAAAATATAACTAGCAATGAAGAGGATCCTTTGATCCATTACTTCAAGTTGATTTTAATCAGCCTTATGTTTCAGTACACCAATGCTCACCACTGCCTAGAGAGCAAGTTGATAGCAGTTAATAAGCAAATGAGTAGCCCTTCAACCCATAGAGAAGTTGTTCAGTGGTAACAGGTTCACTACCATGCTTGGATAACTTCGTGCAAGATCGCATTACCAATGCATGATTGAAAGGAGGTCAATTTGAACCACTCACACTAGCTCCAACGTAGCAGACACGTTGTACGGTCATCGTTGCATTCATGGGTGGAGAAAAAGACAATGGGTGAGTCGTTAAACTTTCACTCGTAGAGACTTAATCAGTGATAAGTTGAGAATAACTTCCCGGCTAAGGTATGCACGGGTATATGAAACACAGCGGCGCGGATATCCACTTTGAATAGTAAGCCCAAATAATAAGAGTTGCTAGAGAATCTAGCTGCCAACACTAACAATTTACCAAACTAAGGTACGAAACATCAGTAGCTTCTTTTTCAATCATCATAATCACGTTTGCATTCCTTGGAATGAACTGCATCCAGATGAACAATGCTGCCAAGTAGTGCGGATGACTGTTCAGTGACATCTAGTTTGCGGAAACCTTGAGCTATTAGAAAACCTGTCATAATATTGCCATTAGAGTCGATGCGCTGCTTCGCTAAAATTTCGCTGTAATATTCTGCAGTAAATCATACAATTCGGCAAACTTTCTAGCACATTGAAAATGAAAGCTAGCAGTTATGAACCAGTGATGAAATTTGACAGCTTAGTGCCAATAGGTTAACTCATTGAGAAAAAGGCCACAGAGACATATGTCGAAGTTTGAAAAAAATACAACGCTAATCGCGCTCAAAATATCCCTATTGCTGTTACGCGTCAGTGAGTGTTAAGTGTCATCCTTTGATTTACAGGGAGAAGTGAACAGCTATGCATCAAACAATGGGTCTAAATCAATTCTGAACCAACAGTGTGATAAGGAAATGTTACCTGCATTCGATCACACACATTTAGCCAATTTGATTCGAAAATATTTTGAAAGGGCCCAGAGTTGCTAAGTACACCGTAAAACCCTTCTTTTCGAGCGATGACAGCAGCTCAGCTCTCTTATATCGCATCAATGTTTGTTGAGCATTGTCAGATAGGCATTGTAAATGCATCCAAGTTCTTATTCACTTATAATCGGTCTGTTGATTGCTCACTGATAGTGACTCTGCAATGCTATTGTATCCCGATGCCCAGGAGTCATATTCAAGGTTTGGCTGTAAGTCTGGTCTCCAGGTTAGTGATAGCAGGTAGAGCCTTGCTAATACCGCAAGGACGGTATCAGTCCAATCAGAAAAAGGTTTGCGAATGCCACTTTCCCACCAGATTTAAGTGTATCAGTTTGCTTAACAGCATCTTGTGGTCTCACGTCCCCATGGCTTTTGAAAAGACGGGGCAAAAAGAAGAGCTTTTGTAAGGATAAACCAGGCTTACATTCAGCAAGCGATGGGATGACCAAAAACAGCACTTTCAAACGAATTCGTGTTGAGTAAACTACCTGAAAATCTATCGACTTTCGTTAAATTCTAAATCAATATGACACCATTGTTCGTACAGGGATAAGCATGGGTGAACATCTCACCAATTCTTAACCTTTTGCCCATAAAACTTGCTAGCGCACTCCAAGCACAGCCATTGCATAAATCTGACCAATGTTCATAAGTTACATCTTATTACGAGTGTTATCTGGATATAGCCTGGGTGTATTTGCTTCGAGTTCGGTCGGTCGATTCGCTGGCTCACATGTTTGAGGGCAAACTTCTTCGCCATTTTTCGACTCTTCCTGCTTTTAAACAATGACCATAACTTCCAAAATATAGCATTAATTAATTTTAATTTCATTCGCGCTCTTATCTAGAGGAAAGGATTTCTTGTCAAAAGTGGCCTACGTATGGGGAAGGTCTACGGATTTTGGCATTGCGCCATGTGTACGTTCTACTGCATGCTACGTGGTCTTATCACCTCCATGTCTAGAAATCACCTTATAATCAGGGAATAACTTTCCCCATAAATGAACTTGGTCATGAAAGATCATGGCGATTGAATCCTTTAAATCTAGCTTCGTAGAAGAGTGAAGGGATAAATGAATCGCTAGTGAACCCAACTACCGTCGCGGCGATATTCTTTGCGCAAACCAGTCAGCTGCATGCAGATGCTATAATATCTCGCTGGATGCGAGAGTCGTTGGTCTGCACTTCTGTGTCCTTCCTTGGCGTTAAAATGCACTGACTTCAAATAAAACAAGATGATTATACGTTCCTGCCTGTTTTCGTGAAGAAATATGTCGACTGTAAGACAGAACTTGTCTATGCAATGGAATTAATCATGTACACTCTTTTCTGATGCATTTATCTTCCTGTCTGGGAGACTAAAATCTCACCCGATACAAATCATTAGGATTTTATGCCCATACAGACTTCCTTTTATTGCATTGACATTGAGCATATGAATTAGTGCCATCTGCTTAGCAATCTATTCTGCTTTTAACTTACAGGTGCAAAGACCCACACTTGATCTTGCATAGGCTCTGCCAGTGCTTAGGCCAAATCCGCATTTCTGCATCCACAACTACAGTCAACGAGATAAACACGTACCTCCACACCATTATTAGGACACATGCTGGCGTAATCCGTCCTCACCACACAAATTTTGGTCAAGCTAAAGTGATTGTGCGTCTGTGTGCATGGATCTACTCTGTTAGTGCATCATAACTTGATGCAGTCTATACGAAACGCTGGGGAGGTTAATTAGCCAGGCCAGCGATGTGATGTCAAAACGCAAGGCTATCACTGGAAGGAATAGCTTCTTGTTTTGCATGACCACGTAAATTAATTAATGGGTTTAAATATAGTGCTTGATCAATCCGCTTCACGTAGCAATGGGATAATTTCGACAATCTTCCTGTATGCTCGAGGTGTTATCAGAACTCAAAAATCAGAATAGATGGCTGTGCATCGGAAACCTTTAACACAGCGCAGTGTGAATTCGGAGAAATGAATAAAATCAAGGATGGAAGAGCACTAAGGAATGCAGAAAGTCCTGACAAAAAGTTGTCTCAGCAAACCAACGTTATGGTGATCGTTAAAATAATTGAATTGCTCCCTCTACCCTCATTGCTGCTTCATTTGTCGCGACATATGCCCATGTATTATGCAGAAGCAATAAAGGTTGATAACTGGAAATAATTGCCGGCTCATTAAGAGGGCTCAACGACAATTTGATGGTCCTGTGCTTATGCGCGAAGCAGCATCAAGGGGTAGAAGTGAGCCCTAGAATTAGTTACGTAGACATCAAGACCTCGAACACAGCCAGTCACCATTATTGCCGAAATAGATAAGGGAATGGATGTAACCAATGTCAGGATAAGATGAGCCATGGTTGGTCTCGCCGATATGCTGCTAAGTAGCATCAATTTTCTGGATCTAAAGTCCAAAATAAGTGTGCTTCCTTCTGCATCAATTTGCTGAAGCCACTTCCAAGCGCAGTGTGCAAGAGCTGATTTCTGGGCAAAAATTCGCTTTGGCCAAACAGTGATATATTTTAGAAGGCTTGATAAAAAACTAGAACAGGGTATTTTTATAAAGTGAGGGATTTGATAATGCTTACTTAATTCATGTGCAGAAAATTGGCGCTGCTCAAAGGAAAGCAATAGGAAGGCGTGTTCACGTAAAATTGGCAGAGATCTCTTTTACTCTCTACCTTCGCAGTTTGGATGATAGAAAGTGAGGCTTTGATGAATGAGTGGCTAGGAGCGTTTAAAATGGCAGTCAGTAGTCGAGATAAGGATTGATGGCAGTGAGAATGACCTGGCCAAATTTTTCCGGTAGATTGTCATTTGGGTTGACAAGTTGCACTTTTTATGGCACACTAATATCCTAGTGATCCAGTATAAATCAGCAGCATCGTGAGCCTATTCACAGCGTAGAAGATGAAGTAAAGCCTGTTGAAGTAGACATGGCATCTGGTCATTAAGAGGAACCAAAAGGCTGCAAAATTATCTTAGCTAGCAGCATGGTCTGTAGCCTTGTCTAAAAGTTGAGTCCTATCACTGACATTATAGGGACTTCCCTGAGATTGCCAGATGCTTATCCAACGGCAGCTGACTTCGTCGAACTTCATTCAGTGTAAAGACTATCGTTCGTAGCTCGACAAAATAAAGAGCGACTGCTCTTCTAATTGGAAAAATATTTGCTTCATTTGCACTGAATGTCGGTAAAATATTCCTCTACACCAAAATGGAAGTTTCCTTTACAGAAAAACGAATCATCAACTGGCGCCTCTGCCATTGCAATTATTGCCAAGGGCTTGAGAGTAGCTGCTTGATTAGATAAAAAGTACATTTAATTTGCTCGTAATTTTCAAAACAACACTGATAAACAGCCTCCTTTGCGCCCCAGGTGCAGTATATCTTATGCCCCTTGGGAACAAAACCGTTTTGCAAATGAACGATGCAAGTAAACATTGCGTATTACGTAATTGACACTGTATGAAATACAAGTGGTTTTGATGACGTTTTTGTTTGCCGTCGCCCGTAAAGCATATGGCAGTAAATAGAAATAGCAAGGAATGATGCCGATGCAAACACGAAGTTCGAGCAGGAGAATGGATAAATTTGGTCAAGGGCTTTTACTTTTAAATACGTGTTTTGAGAAGCACTTTATGGCTTTGAAGCGCATATCGCATTCTCTCAATCTTTGGACGTTGCGGGTTAGTCAGAGTTCATTAGAAAGCACAAGAGTAAAACGTTAAAATACCATGCTCGAAAAAGAAAAGGCTCACTGGTAGTGTGGTGTGGCTATACAACTGTCCTTTTCTCCTTAACGACTTTAAATATTGACGAGTAAAATAAAGAATCATGTAAGCGCTAAAATCATTTTGTCACTCAATGTTTCAACTACTTGATGCATTAATAATCAGACTGATAGAACTGAAAAAAGAAGGCGTTGGTTTAACAGTGAAGGCTAATTACTTATCATGTTCAACAAGAGCATTGTCTTACTATTATTTCTAAAAAAATTATAAGGATATACAACGGGCAAAATGCTGCGGAGGCAGGGTGTGGGCTAAAGAGGCGTAGTAATGATTAGCTCTATGGCTATGGCGCAAACAAGTTTATTGTAGTAAGTGCATCCGGCCCACGCCATGAAAGTAGCATGAACACGAAGCATTCGAATGACACAGACTTAGATGTGGTAGAATAAAATTACAATTGCGTGGCCATATATTTTGGCATTTAATCAAACCGAGCTTGCTCCTTCAAAAAGGCAATTACGACTTAACTAAAGAGGAGTCAGAGCTTTTTATACAGTTGGAATGAAACTTTATTCTAAACTCTAATGACTACCTTATTTCTTGCTTTTTAAACCATCGCAGAAATAAATAGTAATAGGATCTTATGCCCTTTTCCCACATTCCTCTAAAAATGCATTCGCGAGTTTTAATTAATATACTTCATCACCTCCTGGCACTAGTTTTCTGACGCCTACAAAACTGCTTGTGCAGAGGACTATAAACATGAATCTGGAAATAAAGGTAGACAAGGCCAGATCATTGCTTTTATAGACAAGTGCTTTCGTGGGCGCGGAGTGCGCATCAGCTCATATCTAGTTAAAAACGGATGACAAATAAGTCTGATGATAGTTTTTTAAGAGCAGTTCTTTGCAGCTACTTATTATTTGTTGCAAAGTCAGCCTGCACTTTTCACTGTTGCTTTTCATGGCTATTTGATCGCTTTAAGCCGGAGAGATTGATAGATCGCAACTTCTATCAAAACCACGACTTTCCTCATAAGTTATATTACACTATATTTTAAAAGCTTGCAAATATAGCGTCTGGAGTTGCTAAAGTGAATTTGATCAAACAGAAAGTTGTCTTGCAACGCATATTAGACGTTCCTATCAGTCTAATCCTATGTGCATGACTTCCAAGATGCCCTCCTTCACTAGCGTCTAAGTAGCCTGCATAAAAGTGTCCCGGAGTCGCATGCTTCAGATCTGTTTAGGATTTGACTCATAACTCCTGACACTTTGTGGCATAACAATTATCAACGGTAGAGACAATCGATTGAAGGGTGGAAGGTTTGGATTGCCTTTAAGCCAGCATGTACTTTTTGCGAACAACTCTTGCTACTCATCAAAGCTAGTAGCAGTTCACTCTGCAAAAAGAGAATTGGATCGCGTTTTAAAATAGGAGCTGATTAAGGCCACCCAGAGGTGTCACACAAGTGCCGTAATTGCGGAAGCACCTAATATGCACCTCAACTTGCCCCAAATATCAAATGCTGTTAAACTCATTTTTAATGGAGGTTGAAGCACTTTTCGTTTTTGCATTTCAAGAGATCGTTACCTTGAACCGTTGTTGATGGTGGCATAGATGACCACGGGTGCTAAAGCAGCTTCTTACAGTTTTGAAATGCGCAATAACACCAATTTTGAATGAGTTCATATAAAATGGCTTGCGCTGACCATGAACATTAGCTACGAATTCCCCCTAGGGCTAGTGCCACCCTGTCTCACCAAGGCAAACTATCTTGCAGTTCAAAGCTTGCATATCTCTGCGCACCTTTATTCTCAAAATTTCATGGCCCTTCTTACTGCTACTAGAAAAACCGATGCATAATATTTTACAGATTATATCCTGGATGAAGCTCCTAGAGGCCTTTATTCCAGCAACGATAGAGTTCCTGGTAAGTTACCTAGTTTAGCAATGAAAAATATGGCCCCGTTGCTCTGTGAGTATGCCGAATTACTAATTGGTGAATGTGCATCAAGACGGGTTTCTTCAAGTTGATTTTGGAAAACAGTCGTTTTATGAGGCATATTATGATCCCAATCCAACCCCTCCTTTAAAGCTCACTCATTCCTATTCTAGTGAGGATTAATTTACTACCAAGATCTACTCGGCAGGGCGCGATTAGTCTTACGAAAAGAACACAAACATATACACTGAGGTGAATATAACAGCGAAGCATACGCGGCTCATTGTGTCGCACGGCTGCGTGACTCCTTAAATACCGACTAGCGTTATGCTCGTGCCCATCACAGGCGTTGTCCTTTTTTTACCTCCAAATGAGAGATGCTGCCCACAGAATCTCACCCCTTCCTCACATTATTTCTCAGGTTAACTTCACGCCATGGTGAGCTGCATCTCATTGTCAAGATGTTCTTTTAAAAAGTTGCACTCACAAATTACCGCAGAGAAGCTTTGCATGTTGATTTTAATGTCCAGAGCGGATATAGTCTGCACTTCTGACTACGCATCGATTTTTGT
This sequence comes from Taenia hydatigena, assembly GCA_036345935.2. Taxonomy (NCBI): domain Eukaryota; kingdom Metazoa; phylum Platyhelminthes; class Cestoda; order Cyclophyllidea; family Taeniidae; genus Taenia; species Taenia hydatigena. The sequence continues at coordinate 5,499 of JADWOT020001670.1, read as the reverse complement.
GTCCGCCACAAATTTCGCAGACATCATAGACCTGGTGTCTCTCTCCACTCATAAAATCTAGTTGCACATTAATTCACGGCTCTGAATTGACCTCTATCCAATGCAGACAGCGAATTCATGCTGCTCTTTAGAAACCCAACTAGCAGTCTTTAGGTAAATTTTATGCGCAAAGCATTTCGGCATGTCCACCTCACACATCTGTTCTTGAGTATTTAAAACAGACATTGTCTTCGCATAAACACAGCGAAAGCAATCAAACCGCAATTAGTCGCAATTCAAGCAACTGGTTCCTTTACCCTTTCATTATTTGCCAAACAGCAGAAGCAAATGCTGGGCTTAATCCATGTCATGCCTAAACCGACGATCGTCTAGCTGATCCCAAAAAACCAAATTGGATTTTGTCAAATTAGCACAAGCACAGGGATGCATCTGCAAGGAAGCAAGTGGACCTAATCGTGATTTAACAGGTTACAATAAACTGTACCTTAATAAATAATGACAAAGATTGTGCCTGTCCGCAAGACTTACTAAATCTGCGAGTGTCATTAGGCGTAATCACAAAATTTGCTAATTTGCCTTAGGTCCGATCCCCCTGACCTGAGGAGGATAGTCCGAAATCACTCCAGGCATGATTATTACCGCAATGTCGGATAAAGACTCAGCTGGTCGTCAGTACTCAATAACATTTAAACTATGCCAACAGTGACAATTTGTCATGAGACATCCAAATGCGACTCCAGCTAAACTCGAACTACCACAGATTTTCATGTTGAGAATGTTAACCAAATGGCCATCACCTCTGACTTTAGGACCCATCTCATTGCTATTAACGAAATAATCTTGTTAAATTTAATTGATGCTACGAGTGGCGGAGGATTGGTTAGGACGCAAAACTAGTCATGCTGGAATGGGGTTCATTTTCAAAACTAGCACGCCACACTTTCGTAACACTATGTCAGCGTTATATAGCCAAATTAATGCTGGTTGAGTGTGATTGTCGCACTAACCCTTATAAAGTCTCAAATGCCTCTGAAACTCCAAGGGAAAACATGAGGTTGGCCACCAACGATGACCACTAAGCGGGCCGCCTAACTCTTAAACACCTGCATAGAGAGCTGATACAGGATATCCAGAGGTGTTATGTAAGTGCCTTGAATAAAAAATGCGTTTAGTGTGCTGCAGCTAGGCTTAACATGTACCGCAATCCACCTCAAATATCAGAAGTCCTTGTATTATAGTGCCGATGACCTCATTTGAAGTAAAAGTCGGAGCGCGCTTAGTCTATGTAAGCCAAAAGAGCACCACTTCCATGTACTGTTAATGTTGACACAGGCGCCCACCAAAAACTAAATTTTGACGAAACTTGTAGTTTCGAAGTAGTTAACGGTCTCGGATGAGAGTTTCTATGGAATGAGTTGCGTCCTTTAAAATATTAACTGCATATTTCCCTAATGCTAACATTGTCCTGTTCCATGGAGACAAAGCGATTAATTTTCAAAGATAGCTAGCCTCAATCAACAGATCGTTGAGTAAAATTTATGACCTCTCTTTTCGATGTTAAACGAACCGACACAAATTGTGTTTAGGACCACCACTATGTAGGCTGAGGCAAAATTTTGACGAAATTTCTATATGCTTCTAATCTGGCAATGATGGATTTTGTCGTGTGTTAATTTATTCAACTATAGAAAAATGCCAGTGCAGATGCATAACAGCTTCTAAACATTTCCTTTAAACTTTACCGCTCTGAAATTGGCCTGCACCAATGTTATGCAAATGAGTATCAAGGCGGGTCTCGCTGCATCGATATCAGAAAACGAGCATTTCATTTCGGGTTGTAGGACTCTACCTTTATTTTTATCTTAAAGCTCACCCATTTCTTCTTCAATAAAAGTCACTTTTCTTCCGAACTCAACTTCCTATTTTATGATTAGTTATTTAAAAGCATCACAAGCGCAGTTTATCAAAATTAGTCTCAGAACGAAATGGATGAAGTTTAAGTGGCTGCATGTCTGTTTAACTTGTCGGATACCGACTAGCATTCCACCCGTGCCTCATCATAGGTATTATCTTTTTCTATCTTTAATATAGGCTACTCGTACAAGAAATGTCTCCCTCCCCCGCGTTATTCTTTAGGTCAACTTTGCGCCGCGACGATTTGCATCTCATCATTTAAATGATCTCGTGAAGTCCTCGCTTTCCCTAGGCGCAGCTAAGAAACATTCTATATTGTTTATAATTTTAAAAGCATTGATAAGAGTGGATATAATTTCTGCTTCATTCAACGTGCTGACACTAGTGTCCGCCATTAATTTCCGCATCCCATTGCGTGAATTATAGTTAAAGACAGCATTGTTCAATTGCAAATTCTAATTTAAACCGAAGTGGCAGCTTTGAATGCACCTTAACTTGGTGTAGACAGCGAGGTCTATTTTGCCTAGAACATGCAAGGCAGACTTGATTTTGACTTAAATATGATGAAAGCAACGAAAGTGCAGTTTGAGTCATTCATTTGGCTAGTTCTTTTGCTTTGTCATTATATACTAAAAACCCGGTAGCAGATGTCAAGCTTAGTTCGTTTCTGACTTAAGCTGGCGATTGTACAGCTTATCCTAAAGAAGCCAATCAACGTTCACTGACTGGACGAAAGCAGACGGATGAGCTTACAAGTTTACTGTCATATAGAACCGTTAATGAATGGTCTACAATTAACCGTAGCCCTTCAAAAACATAGATGGTGGTTATCTCTTAGGCATACCAAATGTGAGACCAAATACTGGAACTCGGCTATGAACGTTGTGAGGCGCGGTCGCGAATTACTCTATGCTGACTCAACTCTAGCGCCCCCTAGACTTTACCTCTACATAACTCATAAGCTCTACGGTCAAGATTGTTTTCCATCATTATGTAGCATCACCTTCTTAGATTGAAGCACAGGAGTTCGGTAGAGCTCAAATTCAGCCCACCCCTGTTAACACTAAATGCTTTCAATGGAATATCCCAATGAGTCTCCAGCTAAAGTTTTACGTCTATAGACAGCCAATGTTAAGGGTTTCATGCAAATTGCCATTACTTATGGCCACAACATCGCCTTCTTTGTAATAAAAAACATCTTCAAACTTACTCAACGGAGCGAGTGGTGGAAACTAGATTTGGATGCAGGATGGTTTGCCTTCGAAAAAAGCCTGCATGGCTAAATAGAATTCTTAATTTCATACTAGTTGCCATGCAGACCTCCTGTTCAGGAAAGCCACTATGCATGCTAAATAAAACTTTATTAACGCTGGTTGAATGTGGAAACTGTACGGACCCATGTCATAGCTCCTTGAAACAAAAGTAGCTATGGTATAAATGTTCATCACTCCACCTTGAACCACTAATTTATTAAATTAATTCGACCCAAATGCATATCTTACCGGTCTAGTTTTTCCTTAAGACTTGAAGAGGAGGGCGTGTTTTGAGAGAAAAATTCATGGATACAGAAACAGGATACAATGGTTGCGAGTGGGTGCAGCCTTAAAAGCAACTTTTGTTATCCTGTCTTTTCCAAGAGTGAGACAAGGCGGTACGTTCTTGCTAGCCTTCGCAGTAATTGGACAGAGAAAGTGACGCACGCAGTCTTCCTCAGAATGCAAGGACGTATATCTTATTTGCCGGTGATGACTCGTCTGTTCGAATGGAACAACATTTCAGTTCGATTTGGCAAATTGTGTGCTATTTATGACTGAACAGCATTTCATAGCGATTTCATTAAAGCCTAATCGCTTATGAAAGGTGACACTTGCCCTTTGTCAGATTCTTTCCATTGATACATAATCCAGGTTAATTGCATAACAGCGATCTCAATTCAGCACTATTTGCCCATCTACATGGATCCCATTCGGATGCGAGAGACGAGGTTGGGAAATGGAGGAGGAGGAAGTATTGCATGCATTTATCTAGTTTTCCACAGTGCCGTATGCTATTGTGATCATCGCGTCGTATCTAGAATTTCTGTGTAGATGAGCGTGCGAATCAAGTTACCGGCACATTTATGATTACAGGCAAAATCTTATCAATGTATGCACATTGAATTAGTCAGCAACTGACTTCGATAAGTCTCACCAACTAGTTTTTTTACGGTGTTTCTTCNGCAAGCACCGTGGCAGTAGAAGTAAATAGGTCGCCGTGCCAAAATCAGTGAATTCGGACTACAGGCTTAAGTGTGGTTGTGAGATTAAGAATTCGCCGCATTCGGTATAGACACCTAACTATCCAGCCGCAAATTGTCATCCCTTAGTTATTACACTAAAAAGCACTATATCATTTGTTGAGTGTCTTATTGTCTATCGAATTACGTAGATTATATGTAGGTTTCATGCTCTTGAAGCGTGCATTCTATAGACCACACTCTATTCAAAAACCGAATCGAAGTGGTATAAGGGATCGTAAACCACTGCAAAGCGGTTCAAGGAGTGTCACATAGAATGGTGGCGATTCGTCTGTAATGTGGCTAAGATTCCAATTTGTCTGTGCAGAAACGGAACAAAAAGACTCATCATGCATAGTGAAGTGATTCGAACACCGACAGATGAAGAGGATGCCTCATCTGGTATTCTGCGTTTGTGGAAGTCAAACTATTATCTTCTGACATCATCAGTGAATATGTCTAGGAAATCCACTTTCACCTGCGCTTAGTTTGGATGGCTGGTGGATGGATTTTAGAGGGGATACTCTAATTGAAGAAATGCTGCAGAACTCGACATGCCCGGTGAATGGCGGAGGTGGAAGTGAAGGCGCAGAGTGCTTCGACTATTAAATAAACTTACACTTTTTTGCTTTGCCTCATCTGCTCTTTTTCCTTCTTAATGGAAGTGAGTTTACCCTCTTTTGGTCTTCCTTGGCACTGCGTCAAGTGAGTTTCATTGATTAATGCCATCAACTTCAATGAGAAATTTGGAACCGTTTCGACCACTCGACCTCAATGCTGAGGAAGCCTTTAAAAATCAAAAGGCACGTTTGGAACTAAACAAATCTTAGGCTGAATTGCTTGCAGTAGGTGATATGGTTTATATTTCGCACAGCAACGAGAGAAGATTCTCACCAGCACTAGGATCCTGGACGCGAGCAGGGCTATAGTGGCTAGAGCTGTATGAGTAGATGCGTCAATTGCTGTGGTTGCGGGCGTTAAAGTGTAACTTCTAGATCTGGCCAGTGCACAGTTATAAACGGATCCACCTTCGGTCCCACCCATCAGTGACTTTGAATTCATTTGGTCAGATAACAAGATGCTTACCAGATCCGACTTCGTTAAGCAACGAAGAGGAGTGCCCGGGTAGGATTCTGCGCAAGCCCGTAAGTGACTAACAGCCGGTCAGAGGAGATATCCCACTTGTGAGTCTAAGCAACCCGGTGGTCTGAGTGGCGCCTTATTCCAGCAACTGATTTTTCTTGCCTTTGTCTAGGACATCTGTGATTTTACTAATCTAGGGGAGGTGAGCTATTACCCGCTTAAATCAA
>JADWOT020001310.1:0-42000 GCA_036345935.2 Taenia hydatigena | reverse complement strand
GTTGAGTGAATGGGATTGGGTTAAATGAAAATTTGATTGTTAGAATTTGAAAGAGAGAGGGTTAAGCAAGTAGAAAAAGGAGAGCAAATCGGGAGACTGATTAGGATAATCCGCTATTGACGTGAGATGCCAACACAGCTTGTGCAATTTGAGTATAGTGAGAGTGATTAGACTCACCGACTAGTTTTTTACGGTGTTTCTTCAGTAGAGGTAATTTTTGTGGGATCACGAGTCTAATTTCTATGGTTTTATTAGGCGTTACCTAAATCATCTTATCAAAAAAGGAAAATCAGTCCCAAATAAGTGCTTGTGCATGTCGCAGAATAAATCCTGCTCTTTGAATTTTTAAAGTAACTTGCATAAAAGGTATCACCATACATATCCTGCCAGGCGTATTTTGATCTCGGCTCGAAGATGGCATCCTTACATCAAACCCAAAGGTATGTTAAACGCTTCAAGCTTGACAAGGAACTGCCGCAACATCAAGTAATTTTACGATTAACGTCCTCCTAGACTAGTTTAAGTGGTAGAGTGTATGCACAGATGGAAGTACCCCTGCCTTTCATACAAGATAAATACCGAGATGCTTTAAAAAAAATCGTGTGAAGGGAATTTCTAGTGTGGCTAAATCCCAAGAGTGTGCTCTTGTATACTGCATTGGAGTTTTCTTGCAAAAATAAGGCGTTTATTACAAACAGTGATCACTTATCACTGTGTTTAATTCTTTTTACATTTCCCTTCCGATATTTAGGCTAATTTGCTTCCTCAGATCAGCAAGAATTGCTCGAGATAATGCACATTTGTACTTCACTGCTGCAAGTCGAATCAAAGATCCCACAAAAGGCCCAAATCGCTTTTGTCCTACTTATTCTTAAACCAACTTTACGTGCATGTGAATTTGTCCGCTATAAGGGATAAAATAAGTGTCGCTCCAATTGCCATTCTGTTGATTTCGTAAGGAGACATTATCAATTTCAGCAGCTGACTTAAGAGTTTCAACCATCGTTACCTGCGTTTATACGCCAAATCATTACAAAAAGACATTCCATTACCCATTTATTGAGTGAAGTCATATAAAACCAACAATAATATTAGTCGTCTCTTTAAGTTTATGACAGACTTGATAAGAAACCACTAGTTTTGACACTAACTGGACCAATGTTATGTCGAAAATTAACTTGCCCATACATAACGCAAGGCACGAAGCGCTAACCCAAAAATTTTGCGGCCTCAATGGCTTGTCCAATCAGATGCCTCATTCTCTCATTGATCACTCCCAACTAATAATGCGGGAGTTGTGATTCATCCATTAGCGAATAAGCGCTTCGAATATGGACAACGGCCACACCAAAGAGATGTATGAAGATCAAAGCGGTGCAGCAGCAGCACCACTCAGGCCCGAATTTCGTGTTGGGGTGACACGTAGCCCTGAATCATTCATTGTACTGCATTCCTGCACGCATGATTCGTACAGCGGAATCAGCCAATTCCAACTCTAATGTTGCATCTCAAGTTCAGGAGAACAAAAGTTCCAGTGAGTGCTTTACATTTATAGTGCTTTCGTCAAATGGTATGTTCTTAGGGCTACAAACTTCATTCTTTTATGAAACCACCTGGTTTCTGCGTTTAGCTGCCAAATTATTCCCTTTCCTGACACTTTGCAGCTTAATAACAAGTTAGAGATAAGCAAGAATTTAAAGTTAGTTTGTTTGCATGATGGCAGACTTAGCAGTCTTGTAACCATCGCAAATACAGATGGCACTAATATGCTGCCGTGTCTAAATGGGAAAATTTGCCAAATTCTATTGTTTCTGTGTGCGGAACTGGCTAAGCTATCTTCTTCACTTGTTGACGTTTTAGCGGTACTCTCAAGAGAGCCACCAAGAGGGGAATGTGCCCCAACCCCTCTTTATCCACCCCAGTTTGTTAGTAGTACACACCCAGCGAAGCGACTATTTGAAAATTATTATCTTTTTCATATTTAAATGCGCGCTCCTAGGTCAGCTCACCTAAGGCAAATTTTAAGGTTGCAGCTAATTTTGGTGTGGAAAAGTCATGAGATTTCGTCAGTATCAGATAGGAAGGCCTATCTGGTACTGAAAGAGTGGACATGCTATGCAAGTTCTGAGGCCATGAAGTTAGGGAATTCTTTTCATGTTTTCCTTTTTTCACTGATGTCATCCTTGCTTTATTTTACAATTACACCCAATTAAAACAAAGATTGTGCCTTGGGAACTCGTTTGGCCCAAGAGAACCTAACCCGTCGAATCCTGCAGATGAAATTTCCACAGTAACCATAAGTACTTGGAATTGGGCCGCAGTACGGCCGTGACCTATCCGTGCCTTGTCGTATTTAACAATGATGATTGCTTTTGATAGACTCAGATAATTTGCCGCCAAAAGCGGCTACTGGTGGACCCTACGAAAGAAACATGGAAGCAGCTGGATCGATGCCTCTATTCAACGGCTACATGTTACCATCGTGCCCAAGTTTGACTCCAGCTGTGATCTCTCTCGGAAGTCATAATATTGCACAGCTTACTACAAATTCCCACATAAATTGCCCCATGGATGCTACTGCTTCACTTGGTAGTGACCTCGGCCATTGTCTTCCGACGCTGCAATCCGCAAGCACATTCGTTTGAGGATTAGCTAAGGGAATCATGCTTCTACTATATGCGAAAGGCCACCATGTATGCATTAGACTGCACCAATAAGGGATTATTTTGCGGCCTCGTAATTAGCTCCTAGCGCAGCAATCATGTTGCTGATGGCCGAATCCTGCGGCTGTTGCTATAACCGACAAAGCTGGGTTAGCCATCAGCAACACGATTACTGCGCTAGGAGCTAATTACGAGGCCGCAAAATAATCCCTTAGTGGTGCAGTCAAATGCATCTATGGTGGCTCAACACAACTCGCAGCAACTCATGCTGCAGCAGCAACAACAACATCTTGCTAACAAAGTACTTCTGAACAACCAATTTTATCCGGGTTGGAATGTGCAACTTACAATGCCAAGCACTCTTTATAGTGGCGCAGGTGAGTTGTCGTTTGCCGTCCTTTGCTGTGGAAGTTATGTCTTTATAGCCATTTACCATCATGCATCAGTTTTAGCTACCCACCCACCTGTGTGCATCAATCCCCAGTTTGGGTATGGTGAGTTTATGCTTCTCCTTTTATTTGCTCATGTTTAAAATATCTTCATATTGCATTACCTTCTTTTGCCCTCAACCGCAGTGGCTGCTCAATACCCCGCTCAAGTTGCAAGGAAACCGGAGGATGCTATCTTTCTCGAAACAGGGATACACTCAATATAATTGTGAGCGATGACTTGTCTATGTAGATACAACACTAATGTTGTTCGCTTTGTCAACTGCAATATAGTAGTGCTTTATTTAACCTTGGGCAAATAAAGGGAAACAAAAAAGCGACTTGAACTTTTAAAACTACATTTATAGGCAAGCTTTGGGGGGGATAACGTCAAGTATGGACTTCAATGCCACTTTAATACCCCGGAAGCATTCATAAATTGATGCTCTATACTGGAAATCTAAAGTGTCAAAGAACTTCCCTTATCGATTTCACCTCACAAGGTATCGGCTCGAAGGTGGGACACTTGCGCTCATTGTGAAGTTATGTTGGGCGTCTCAAGGAGGACATAAAGATAACGCACTGTTAGGCTTCTTTATGGTAAACGTATTTCCAACCCTAGCTGAGCGGTGGGTTGACGATGTAAATGCAGCAGACTGCTGTGCAGAAATATTGCTGTAATTTTACTTCCTTACCTTCTCAACTTCCCCATTTGATCTCAAGACCTACTTGCATGCCCTTTGGGCACTTTTTGAGGCGAAATACGAAATCACATGCTCAGAGATTATAAAATTTGTGCATGGGATTTTAAGCATACCGAGTACAGTAAATCGCACAGAGTGGTTAAATCTTTACGAATGAGCTTATTTAAAATGCATGCAAACACGGTACACAACTACAATTTTTAACATTTACAGTAACCACTGATCAGTCTGATGCTTTTACATTGCATTTACTTATTTTGCCGGATTCCGGTAGATTTTCTCTGAATTCATGCCAATTAGTAAAGTCATGAAACTTTGGACTCGCTACTGCGGACTGAATCGTAGCCCTTACAAAAACATATGTACCGCGATTCTCTATTCTTCTGCGTGTAGCGTCGCCTTCACCATGGTGCATTTTCGCCCAACCCCAAAAGCTAAATTGTGTGGCGCGTTGGGTATGTCACTTTGTTGATGTCGTAGGAGGTTTTCATCATCCAATTTTACTAATAGTTTATGAAATTCATTTGTTTTGGCACTACATTTTAAATGTCATCTCTGAGTGCTTGCGTGGTTATCATTTGGGAGTGTGGCTTTCGCTATCGCTAATGTGCCGCATGACTGTTGGTTTAAGTAAGATCTTAGTGATTTGCTTTAATTCTTGCTCTTGTGCTGGTACATGCAATACAGCTCCCATCATATAGAGTTATTCTGCATACAGATTTTATTCATGCCTTTGTGAATCTTTTTTAAATACAGCGTTCTACCCGGTCGATCGCCTCGCCGTGTTTTGGTCATTCACTGATTTTTAATTGCTTCTTCTGTCATGATTGGCTATAGCTCATTTATATCATATACAACGTGTTTATTAAGGTAAATATTTTGCCTCTTTACCAATACTTAATTCGTCAGACCAAAAAGGATGCTTTGTGAAGTTGGCATTTCATTTTTATTCTAGAAAAAATCCATAAGTGCATTTAAATAAAGCTGCAGGAAGATGTACAAGCTATGTTCTTTGCACAAGTTAATCAACTGAATGCATAAGGTGTGGTTTTGCAACGTGCAAGAAGCAAACTACGATAAAGACTGCAGTTTTTGATATTTAATTTATCAGACGATGGGGAATGACTTAGGTTACAAATAATCACATTTGGTGGATTAGATCTTGGTGACTCCCACCCATAGCGGTAGGCCATTGTCCGTTATAATAATGGAGGGTCTGTCTGTAAAGGATGCTTTTTGTAACCTCTACTCTCCGCGAGATTCGCATTATCGTAAAGAAAAGTGTAGTAACATTTCTCATTTGCATTGATGCACAATGTAATTAACGGTCCAAAAATGATCTCATAACCTTTTTGCGATGGTGACATGTCAAAATCGATTTTTTTGTCTAAGATCGCAGTAGCTGCAACTCATGCGCTCACGATTTAACGTGCGGTAGTGCAGACGCCCCAATGACTATGCGCAACAATGAACGACCGCTGAGGACTACTATTACCATTGACTTGTGACCAACCTCCATTATGTCACTGACATTCTTTTAATATCTTACCGCTTCTATTAGGCCTAGGTTATTAGCATTGCAACGAGAAAAAGATTACAGTACACGAAATGCCGCATATTCCTTATCCCAATTAGAGCCTAATAAAAGGTGACCAAATGGACCGCCGCTACGTGAAACGACTAATTTCGGTTGCTTTCCTAACATAAACTCAACACGCATCGCATGAGACGAGGACATCGGGAAATAGTAACAGTAGACGAGAGGTCGCGGAATGTCTTTTCTGATCGAGGCTAAAATCAAGCGCAAAAGTTTTGTATCAGAGACATAACCTGGCTATTTCTGACTCTAATCCCAAGGTAAAATATAAACGCTTCGAATGAAATCCAAGCGGCATTACTCAATTCGATGACATCAGAAAATACTAATAGTAGGCGAAAGCTCACAGATGTCTTCTTCTAATAAAGGCTGAATCAAAAGGAATGAAATCGAGCGCAGAGATATAACCCGCATATTTTCGGTACCTCGCCTAAGTAAATTTGATGTGAGTTGAGTTGAATCATGTCGTCATCGCTTAACTCGAGAACATTACGGATGATTATACAAGAAAAGAGGCCGCGGAATCCATGTTTTGGTCAAAGCTAAATCAGAAGTGATGTTCCGAAAATGCAGTGACTACTCGACTACCTTCGGTTCTTTTCCCAAATTAATCTCGGTTCGCCTCGACTGAGACTTGGTAGTCACTACTTAAATCGACAGCTTCAGGATATATTTGCACTAGACAAGACGCCACAGAATTTCATTTCTGATCAAGGGTGAAATCGAAATTGATGGGTTGCGGCGCAGTAACATAATACAACTAATGCACCTCCAATTGCAACTAGCCTTGATTTGAGCAGAGCAGAACTAAGTTGTCCTGGGTAAGGCTGAACCAAAGCAAATTATGTGTAAAGCTTAGCGATTTAGCGCTACTATTTCCCGTCCCCTTGGAAACATAAATTTAATACCCCTCTACCCAAACCAGTTCGCTGCTAACTAGCATCAAAAGCAGTTGCGGAAGACTGAAAGCCTTGGAATTTCAAATCTGAATAAAGCTGACATAAAATGGGTAAAGTAGGTACCATATTTAACCATGCTACATCAACGTCCAGATCTTGTAAAGATCATTTCTAAACTAAGGCACAAGAAATATGGAACGGACCGCAGCTAATGCGACACTCACGCACAAATTTGCGATGGTTCCAGCTGTACATCGATATAAACTGTCATTTCTTCCCATTATGGCAGAACGGGAACAGCGGCTTTTTGCATGATTTTCAATTAATTTCCCTTCGTCTTGAAGTATGTCTTAAATACTTTGAGTTAACTGATGCTCTCTGCGTATTCTACAGATTTGTTTATTAGCCTTCATTAACGACCCGAATAAAGCAGCTATCACTGTGTAATAATAGTAAAAACATAATAACTTGTAAAATTGGCGAACAAGTAATCAATAGTACTTACTTTGTAAGAAAAATGCTGACGAAAACCCATAAAATACTGTTTACTCTTACCTGGGATGTGTACGAAGTAATGGCATAGGCAGAATTCTGATTCCATGTAGCTGCTCAATTATTCCATGCTCAACGATATAGGCGCTAGTGGAACAAGATGCATCCCCGTGTGAGTTAAAGGACTGAATACCATTGCTATCAAATAATCCCCGACAGTTCGGATATACGGCCTCTTTATAGCTCCCAATGCAACGACAGGAGGAATGACACTACTACCGCCAATGACCTTGAAGACGAGGAGCGAATAAGTTAATTTAAAGGCTTGTTTTCCTAACGCGAAAGTACTAACAGCGATTAAGCATGGAATTCATGTATTACGTTCATTTTTTATGCATATTTTGATTTCAAATGGTGCATGGCACATTTGGTTTGTTTTTTTTGTATTTTACTTGATTAGCTAATGCAAACCTAATTTGAACTCGAAGATATTAATTAGTACACTCGTGTAGCCGCATTTTTTTCGAAATTTTATAGGTACACCTGTAGTGTCCCGAGGCTCCCTTGAAGGCAAAAGAAGGCAGAATGCTAGAGTAGAATATATATATTCACCGGACAGAGGGAAAAAGACTGCTGGCATGGCCTGGAGGCCAGCCCACGCAGCTAGGGCAATACGGCAACCTCCGTGACCTTGACAGAAACCGGCAGTTCTAACAAACAAAGTACTACAACACCTATGCATGTACTTATTCGTAGAACATGCAAAGGCAACGTTTTGCATTTTATTATTCCCTATACCACCACTGCAGCGTTCCAAAACTTTTCTGAAAGCAAAAGAATAAATAATGCTCGAGCAGAAAATATATGTTTGCCAAACAGGAAGGAATCTAAGCCGCTTGCATGACCTAGAGACCTCCTCACCTGACAATGGCTATAGAGCCACTCAAGTGACCGTAACCGAAACCAGCAGTTGCACAACCTAAGCACTGCATCCGCGTCTTTAAGTCTAGCTGTGAATATTCATACCTTTACTAAGGACACGGCTCACAATTTTAGTCTTTGACAATGTTACATTGCATCGTAGGTACTCCGCTTATGCCAATAGTTTCATCTTACACGAGATGTTAAGATTAATATGGGGTGCATACTCCTAGAACATTTATATTTCAAGCTATTACGTAGTTTTGCTGAGGCTAATTCTTTAACTCTTTGTGAACAGCTAGGTAATAAGCACAAACACTCCTTTGTGAAAGGCATGCATGCCTTTAATGTGCACATCATTTGCATTTCGATCAGTTGACAAAACTTTGCTTGACTGCCTCTGCTTTACAACTGCGGTGGTTGTGCTGGTTTCACCGAAAAGGAGAAATCGAATTGATTATCAAATTCATAAAAAGTGAAAAGCAACAATAGAAAGAGGGCTAAAGTGATAAGAAGAGAGAGAGGAAAGAGAAGGCGCAATGGTAATTAAAATTGGATACAATCGATTGAAATAAAAGGCTGCCCCTACAAGGCTGCAGTCATTCCTCCTCCAACAATGCCAAATCTGCCTTTTCGCGAGGCTAGTCCATTTGCTTCAACCCCTGCCCATGCTAGACATCGGTTCCTCACTTCTCCAATGACATTTCTATACTTTGATCCCCAACTCCTGCTGGTTCTCATTCTCGTTCTCATTCTCGCGCTTCCCATTTCCTTTCTCTACCTACTTTCCTTCTTCTTTTGAGTGCTTCGGTCATTTTTCTTCAAGTCCTTCTTCTCCTACGTTTATAATGCCAGTGAAACAATCTTAAGCTACCTTAAGACATCCACATTGAGATACTGCACCTATCATTACTTGGCTATTTAATTTCCTAATTGCCACTTACAAATGGCCTGGCGTGTTCGAGTGGGGTGGTCATCCAAGTCCTTAAATGCTTAATTTAGGGCTCTGAAATGTATGCTCATGTACTTGCATTCATGGTAAGCAGTGCAACATCTAAATTTTTTAAGTTCCTTTTCCATTTCAGACAACTCTCAGCTCCTCATTAGCAGCAGTCTCACCCACTCTTCCTGCTTAACTAGGCATGAACATTACGTCTTTATATTTACCAGTCCCGCCATGTCTAATGCCTCGAAAATCACAAAAAGACCAGCACTACGGTCCCTTGATTACAAGTTAGAATCATGATTAAAAAAATTAGAATACCACCTCTTAAAAAGAAGTTACATTTTTTAAAAAGCTTTACTTCAACAAGCTATGCTCAAGATGTCCTTAAGATACAATCTCATGCGTGTGCAACCCAACGATGGCTTATAAACGTTGTCTGAGAACATGACTTCAGAATTTAGAATAACCAGTACGCGACGATTACACTACCGATGATCTTATTGGCATCTTGAAGGCGTTGCGGACTTCAAGAGGTAGCAGTGCCGGCACTGTCTCGCCAATTTGGGTTTTCATCGTTTCTAAATTCTGACAGGCATGGGACGCGGGATGCTACAGAACGGAGAGGAAATGTGCAGCAAAGTGGAAGGAAGTTTAAAAAAACCATAAATCAGATCGACTAACGCACAGTTAAATAGAATATGGTTTTTTATCATTTTTGACTTCATTTATTTGTCCCACTCGCCAACCATGCATGAGATTTTGCCCTGGTTAATGGGTTTCGTTGATCGATCGCCTGCTTGACGGGGTAACCCAAGTGCAACGAGGACACAGCGTATCGATCCATCGATCGACCAGCATCGATGAGTCAGCAAAGGGGCGCACGCTGAGAGCGCAAACCCATAGAAATCTCAACCACACATCCACCAACCCATTCAGCTGTGACTTATCGATGATCACATGTGGTCGTCATTTCCCATTGCCTTTTTGCCACAACCTTTGACTTGAAGAAGTAGGAGTAGGTGGTAGGGCAAGGTGTTCTTTTGAATGCTAGTAAAATTGCTTAGTAATTAAAAGATTATTAGCAAAAGGTACCCTATCATAAAATATCTTTTGAGGCTAGCGGAGAGACACAAGGGGAGAATAAATGTCGTAGTGATTCTGCTCGAGTAAACTATCTCATTAAATGACTCCTAATATGTCATAGATAGAAGAGGGTAAACGCAGCCAAACTTTTTGTTCTACTGTCTGCTGCCAGCAAAATCCCTCGCCTATCATTCGAAACCACGGCGGTAAAATCCATTCCTATTAAGGTTCTGTTTTACCATCAACACTTAGTGGGTTCTGAAGACATTTAATCGTTAAAGTGAAATTATTGAGATGCTGGTGAAGACAAGGAGGCGATGGACTGCAGATGCATGTGCCCATTTTATTCAAACTGTCGAATGTATTTTTATGAGGGCAGATAATGACAACTGTCTAACATTTTACTATATTGGCAGGTTACGGAAAAGATTTCGATTGCACGCTGCTTGTAGGAGAGCAGTGAATTTGAAACGAGGGCGTTCACATGTGGGCATTTTGTGAAGTGGCAACAGTGCCTATAGGATGCTCAAACCCATCAATAGCAGACCATAACTTGATGGAGAAGAATGTACAGCCAACAGACGTTGATGTGCCTTTTTTAACGACCTAATAAGAATATAGAGCATTTTGGAATGCAACGCTTATGCATTAGCGATCGCAGTGGACCACTGCTACCACTTCTTCGGTTGATCAAAGGATTCAAGGAAAGTCTATATGTTAACTTACACTTACCCCTCCTCTAAATAATCTCTACCACTACTGCTCCTACTTTGAAATCAAATTCGATAAAATTGAGTAGGTCAGACAGAAATAAGAGTAACAATCAGACCAGGTGATAAAATTGTAGAAATTCGAGAGTCGTCTGCTAAAACAAGGACCTATGCGCATCGCTATCATAAACACTCTCAGCGCTTGCTCTTTCATCTTCCTCTGGATCAGCACGCATATTTTTTTAGCATTTTGTGATGTATTTGGTGCTGTCTTTGAGAATCGGGAATGTACGAAGACAAAGGATCTTGAGTGGGATAGCAAAACAATACCCAGTTGAATAGATATTGTGTTTATCATGAGTGCTTTGACGATTTACTCAATCTATAGGACCTCAAAGATTGAGGGAATAGCAGGAGAAGAAGACAAATAATTGAGTTGATGGTTTGCGAATTCACCAATGTCACTGACACGGTTCACCATATGAGGAGAACAAAGTGTCGAATGACCAACCACTTACAGCTTAATCGTGTCAGCATAAAGCTTAAGGACTTGACTGTCGATTAAAGCTATTGTAGGGTTCTGAGGCTCTCTTGAAGGCAAAAGAAGGAAGAATGCAAGGATATAACATGTGTATGTATATATATATATACATATGCATATGTATATACATATTTAACAGACAGAAGGAAATGAGCTTCTGGCATGGTTTGAAAACCAGCAATATGGCCACCTCCGTGACCGCGACTAAGACCGGCGGCCCAAACAAACTAAGTATTACACTGTGGCTGTACTCACAAAACTATAGGTGGGTGCATCCAATATTGGCAAAAGACCGCCTACAATATCATATAGTCGTGTTAATGATAAATAATGCGAGTCATAATGGCGATGCAAAATAAGGGATTCACTGCCGAATGTGAAGTGGGATTTGAATTTAAGAAGAGCGGATAATTGGCACTGTTGTCGCATCCCATCTAAAGATATAACTGCGCATTTATGCAACTAGAACACATGAGCTCACGCATAGGATTATTGATAGGTTCGTGGTAAAATTAAATTACTAGAACATGTGAAACATGCGTCAAACCAACTGCCACATGCATCATTTAAATAAAGTCAGAAATTAGAGAGTATGATTTGATGAATCAACCATATTTTGAGTTCGTTTGAGCCCGGACTGTCTTTAAATTCGCCAGCCTGCTAATTATTTTCAAGGTCACTGGCGGTGACTTTGTTTTTTTATTCCGGTAAGGTGCTGAACAGGTCGCTGCATCGGAAGCAGCAAAATTGCGGCAGGGGGGACTCTATTTTCGAAGAAGGGCAATTCATCAAAACTCCTAGGCACTATTTCGTAACAATGGCTTCGGAGGTCCGGAATCCCACAGGAATGTGTGTGGATTTACTGGAATATATTTTGATTAGCATGGGCCATTACTTCGCTGATAACTTAGGCAAGGGTGAATTGAATTTTATGATTTTTATTATATCACTTATGCGCAAAGTAAATAATGATACCCTTTCACTAGACAAATCAAATTTACTGTTCATTCTCAATATTTCCAGGATTAACACACGGATAAGGATGCTTTATTAGAATCGCTATAATACTCACGTGTGCATAAGATGCAGAGTATATTATTTAAGCCAAAGTACTTACCTACTGCCAAAACGTGGTTAGAAGTCTTTGGGTCAGAAGATAAAGGGTTTCAATTATAAATTAGCTGGTTTTTCCTTTCTACCTTCATTAGTAAGATCTGATTGGCGTTAGGCTTTGCCTTGTCGTTTAGGTCGTGCATTTATAAGGCAGTGCATGCTTAAAGCAAGGGCTGATTATTTTACTTGCGCAATTAAATTTTCTTAAAGAGAAAAAGCGACAATAGTGCTACGCTATATAATTCACCGTTTCCATCTCTAAGAGCTTTAAATAAGGCTTTGGCTTGTACGGGGTTAAAACCGCAGGTCCCTTGTAATGAAATTTCATCCTGAACCAAAAGTCGTAATATTTAGGCATTAGTGGTAGGTTTGCTTCCGTGCCTGCGTGGGGAACTTGCATCGCACTTCGCTTGATAATTAGGTCTGTCTACAAGTTATTGCGAATAATTTCGGTAGCACATAGCACATAGCAGCAATCTATTACTTACTATTCGGTCTGCAAATAGCAGGAATTTATAATAGGTCAGTTTGGTTCTCGTCGGTGTATGAAGAGATTGTTGAGACATGTATTTTGCTGCATACTTTGAACAGATATGAACTTAATCGGAAATAAGTTGTTTTTTGTTTTTGCCTACATGTGGCAGTTATCGTACCAAACGTCATTAATATGGTTCTGGTTGGTATGAAGAAATGTTTGGGGCTCAGAATCTTGTTCATCCTTGCAACAGCTCATGACAGTACTCACGTCATTGCTGCTATCTAGGTTCCTCCAATGTAAGCTGATTCGCTTGCAAAATTGGAATGCAAGGAGCATGTTCATTTTGCTGCGGTACTTTATGTCTCTTTCAGTGGTAAGTTGGTCATATTTGAGACTCGGAGGCTTATTTATTTTGCAACAAGTCGTGACAGTATGCGTGTTAATATTGCCAGTTTGAATCGTATCAATTTCTCGAAATATAGGTCGATGCACCTGCATGACATTACATATGTATAATTATGACTATTTATTCTCTTCGTATGTAAGCAAATTGGTTCAGAGGAGGACAACAAAAGCACCAAAAGTGCCAGACCGCATATTTCACCGTTTATACCTATGTGCAACCTGATAAAGGCTCCAGTTGTTGGCTTTTTGCGGTGCTGAAGATACGGATCCTCTGTAATACGGTTTTATCCTAATCTAGAATTCGTTTACCGCAGTGCATTGAGGGTAATCGCGATATGAAGCGGAGATGGCAGCAAGCAAAGCAGAAATCTATCATTTCTCATTTGATCTGCAAGTAGTGGGAATATTTGCTCAGGATCTTCTTAATTCTGTGGTGCCTAACAGCAATCTTACTCGCTAAAAGAATGCTTTGACAAAAACTCTGAGATAACATGCGTCGATAGATAAGTTCTTTTTTCCTTCTTAAACCAAAATTGTTTGCGACAGTTTCATTATAAAAGACCTAAAAACCAAATCTGCTTAATGTCCAAGATGGCAGTTAGCTGCATAATGGGATGTGTGAATGCTTGGGAAAAATTTTCACAACAGAATGGGAGCACTGGCCGACGGTTAGGAAGCTTCAAATGGTAAAGAAAGAACAGATGCCACGCATGCGTCGTTAGGATCTCTTTCATCTGTTCTTATTAGAAATGGGACATAAGATATTGCTGCATCTCGGATAACTTCTGACAGGTACCATGTGAGGAGATTATAGAGGCACAAAAGCTGAGAAATAACGAGCATAATGCTGATGCTACTTTATGATAGAACTAGAGCTTATTTAGTTTTGCGATGGTTTTTAGCAAATATCCTGTTACGCATCGCCAACGTTAATTTGGTTGATGTGAGGAGAGCCTATTGCAGAGTAGATTTTTGGGAGAACACATGCATTTTGCTGTCATGCTTCATGCCCTCGTTGTTCAAGCAATAGCCGCAATGCGTATTTAAATTTTTTGCTGTTTTGAATGCTTGCCTTAGTTTTTGGCAAATTTGCCAGCTTAGTTCTTGATATGTAAGATGCCTTTGCCTGGATAGGTAAATGGGAGAGCAGTACTGCCTCTAAAATGGCTTTCATCGAAGTGTTCTCATCCTCATGAAATGAAACAGCCCGACAAGCTTAAACATCTTGCGGTCATTCATCAACAAGACTTTAAGCTAACTCAGAGCATAAATGCATTTAGCAAGAATTGTTGCATGTGTCGTTTTCACGCTGGCCAACTGTTGAACATAATTTTCTATTCTGGTGAATAAAACACAGCGATTGCTGAAGTGCTGGACTAGGAGGGTGTGTAGCCTTCCATTAAAGTCTTGGCCTCCATCGAATGCATCCATAATTGCGATGTACAACCTGGTAAATGAACTGACCATTCCAGCTATGTGAATGTGGTACTTTCCTGATTAAAGCCTTCATTTTAATTGTCTTCAGAAATGCTCCTCGCAACACCAATCGGAGATGCTTTTGCTGCTATGCAGCATATATTACGGCATGCGCTCCTTATCATTAAATCATTTTAGCAAGGCGGTTGTTTGAACTTGGAACAATAAACCAAATGAGGACTATTTGCCTTTTCCTTGTTTTTGAGCAAAGGTTCGTCCATTTGATCAACCAACCTAAGCTAGTGTGATTATGCAGACTATGCGACTGTTAGCGTTGTGCGGAATTTTTCAGCTAAGCAGAAGAGCCACGTCACAAACACATGGCATGGTGCTATCGCCTTCTCTTTTGTAAAAAATTTACTTGATTAACTAAATTACTTTTGAAAGTAATCTCAGCCACAGAAGGCTTATCGAGCATGCCTAAATAGGTTACGCAAATTTTTCCAGGTGGGATTGTGAAGTCTAGCCCCGCGGTACGCGTGTTTTTGACTAAACAACTTTGTGGATGGACACTATTTTGTTAGCCTAATTTAAAAGCTTGGACATTTGTTGTTACTGGGCATCCAAATCGGTTTTGAAATGCAAATAAAGCATTGGATTATAATTCAAAAAGGGTGGTAAAGCCGGAATGAAGTCCCTGCACTGCTGCGTTTGAAAACGTTTTTCCTTTAGTTTTGAAACTTTTTTATTTTATAGTGTTGTCTTATTGTAATGCCTTATTCCCTGCCAAGGAATGTTGTATCTAGTCGCCAGAACTCGAAAACATTACTTTGGTAGTAGCAGTAGTACCTCAGAACTGTGCTGACCCTTGAGTGCTCTCATTGCCGACTCTTCTGTTCTCTAAATGAGTGGTTCTACTCTCTCAATCAGATCAACCCGTCTACAAGTCTGCTCAGGCTACTGGCAGAGAGCTACTGTTAGATTTTACGGGTAGCATGTAGACCAAACATAAGCACAACTGCGGCGGCCAAAAGGATTAAGCTGCTGTTAATTATTCCTTATCTGATTGTGATTTTCATATAGAAAGCGCCTATGGGCTAAGATGGTTGCATGCCTCCTCCTTCACCGCAGCGGTTCAATGATCCCTTTTCCTAAAGATGTGCGATCGGTAACGTCGAAAGGGTGTGGTGAATCTGAAGCCATCGATGGAGTCGGATGAGTGGATCGCCTAGGTACAGGCCACTTATGCTCTTCTCATCAAACGCCTCGTTGTTGACTTAACTGCATGAGTCCGTGCATCGGTCGATGAATCGGTAAGGCAACCTGATGCGCGGAAGCTTATGTCTGTTATCTGAATGGGCTGTCAATCGATAGGATCCCAGGACGATCCAGGCTATGGCGGATAAATGAGTGGGCGCAAAGACGCCAAGTCGAACGAATCTGCTTTTGTTTGTGGAAGGAAGCGTTTATGTGATTCGATCAGTGGCAGGTTCTTAAAACGCTTTTGCTTTCTAGCACTCACCGCTCATTAGACTTCCTATCCTCAATTTCTCCCTCGAGCCGGCTAAGGTGTTACAAACGGTAATAATGCATGTGCAATGCGTTCAGAGCCCCGCTGTGAACTCCAATTAGCCAAAAAATAGTTCTTTAGTAAATTTTTCTTCCCAGATTTGATAATCAACTCCACCGCAGAATTAGGTGACGTGTCAACTTGCGGTTGGTGTTTGTACCTCCTCCAAAAAGTACGCTGGTATATATGCTTGGAGTACATTTGTTTAATTTCACGGTACTAATTTTAGGCGATTAAATTTATGAGCTTTGAGTGCCTCCTGTAAACCTCATAATTGCTTTAAACTTGGTCAGCCTCGTGTATCCACTCCATGCTGATCAAAGTAGCTACTGCACTTTCACAAAGTTGAACAGGCAGGTAGGCAGCGGATTAGTAGTTGAAGGCATTGGCTAAGCGGCAGACAGGCCCTTGGACAGAAGACTCTACTTTTGTTACTTTTCGTCGCTTCTGCTTCTATGCCCCACTCAAATAGTTAAGAAACCAAGACGTAATTAAATAAATGCTTTAAACGTTTCGGCAGAGAAATAACAACCTATAAAGAATAGAGGTAGAATGTCAAACGCCATCAGAGAGCACGTCTTGGTTGATTGCGACAAATCGAGGAAAGCCAAACAGGAAGGACAAGCTATGAACGTCTGAATCCTTAAGTCTTCCCAGCGCAGTGACTTGAAGACCATAATCTTGAGCATTAGGGACAGAGTATGCACAAGGGCTACCGCGACATCACGTGACCGGGATGCGGACAGTGAGCACACTGCAGGGCTTTCACATATCGCCAAGGTAAGTTTGGAGGGGCTCTCCAATCAACGATGTCCAGACTTATCTTAAATTATAGGAAAGGGGAAGCGATGACAAGTCTGAACTTATATCCCGTCAATTAAATATCAGAGACCGCAACACTGGCAGGCCTATTGAACGGAGCTAGGGCGTGAAGGACAGAAAGGGGAATGGGCCTTTTTAAATAACTCAACGAGGATTGCGTTTTCATCGTCGTTTGTAACGATTTTTGTAAAGAACTGCTACAACGCTTATGTTCTTTAGAACCTGGTCGTAGGGCAGCATGGTCGCTCTCCTGAGGCCGACACATTCGCGTTCGTAAGTTGGATCCGTTGCCACAACAAAATTCCATGCGTTCGACGGGATCATAATTTGTTAAGCATGAGCACTTTAACGAACGATTCGAGCCCAGGATTCTGCCTTTGGCGTCACTTTGCATAAAATCCAGGTGAGAAGGAATTGCACTTTATGGTTTCCTACTATGCTTGACATGCATAAATTAACAAAAGCCATTTACTGGGTAGTTCGGCTTCGCCCTTAATTCCCATGGTTTTATTTTTGATACGCAGTAAAATAGCTTTATACCAGTTACTACAATACTCACCTCTAATCACGTATAAGGTACAAGTTGCTTTTGGTTATTTAGCAGCTTTACGACTGTATATAAAAGCCTTCGAGGCAGGACAAGAAAAGATCGAATTGCGAAAGAGTTGCGTACCGCGTTATACCGCCATTGAAAATTACTGAATGATGTTGAGTTCGACTGGTGGTCTAGAGTAATGCATGCGTTAGGTACTACACATGTGAAACAATGGCAAATTAGCTCAAGTGCACTGCACCTCATGTATTTCTCACTTTGATCTGGCACTGGTCTTAATACTTCTCCAGCTATTAACCAGCTGCGGTCTCCTGCAAGACATTAGCACTTTGTGCCATGCATCTGTACTGAGGCTGTGTTGACAGAAAACCAGAGAGCGCGGATGTTCACTGCACCGTGTTTTGTTCGTTTTAATCTCTAATTAATTGAGCTTAGGTCTCAAGTGTAAAGCTACTTCTGTTTCATTGAGGTGTATTGCAGCTGCAAGACATTTAATATTTAAGAATGACTTCGTTATGATAAAGTGATGTTAATGCGTAAACTGTAAGTATGAGCACATAGTTTTGTATGCATTTGTTTCTTCCACCTCTGGCAGCCATGATATTTTGCGTTTTATGCCATAAAAGTAGACCTGATAGACAGTTGAGGAGCCTATTTTGAGAAACCGATCTAAATTGATCAGAATCACAGCACAGAAGCGTATTCCGTTCAGTGATTGCTTGCAATATTTCTTGCATCAATTTGTAAAAATAAGGGTTGGCTGATGACAGCGCCTAGATTGATACACAAAAATTGATGATGAACGAACGCGCACCCCCAAACAGAACCAGGACCGATCCTAATTAAAAGTCAGATGCATGTTTTACTCTGCAAATGCTTTCAGTAAGGACATAGAGCAACGTTCTTTTCTTCCTCTTCTTATTTAAATTAACCGGAAAGGAATCCTAGCATCTTTCCACCTTTCGTAATTGCTTGCGGCATTTCTAATTTTGCAAATCTCACAATATAGATGCGATCGAAGCGTGGTGTTTATATTTTGGCAAGGAGATCAGGACTGGTCAGGGTACAGATTTCCTGTTGTTTCTATCCATATTGATCAGAATCAGGAATCAGCAGCTCGTTTCCGTCCGAAAGCGATGGCGACAGTTCTTATTCTGAAATCGGGCAGGATGGGTATGCCCGACGAGAAAGGTCTCTACTGTGGCAGGAAAAGCTGGGAGCCTACGCCTAACGTTTCTCTCGTGTTCACCTCATTAGAACATAGCACCGGTTTTCCTGCCTCCTCCTTCCGCCTCATCGCCTGCCAACGCCCTAATTGCGAATCCCCTTCATTTCCCTACTAGTCACATCTGATGCTCGCAGGTGAGGCAAGTGGAACACCTTCCGTTGGCCACCCTGGCTAAAGGCGGGGCTCAGGGCTGTGTCCTTCCCACTACATTCCATCAACCATCTCTCTGGTCAGGAACGAAGCCACCCATATTGACTTGGCGTAGCGTTGGTGGTGTCAGTAGCAATAGGAGTGGTAGATGCCTTCTTGGCATTCGCAGATGAGGCAAATTGAACATCTGTGGCTGACTTTGTGGGTAGATAGTCGTGTGGCTGTCTTGCGCATTGTTAATCTTGAACGTGCTGGCTAAACCGCATGTTTATGTAAGCTTTTTTACTTTCAGTGGCGGATTTTGTGTCAAATCTTTCTCTTTTGCGCCTTTTTAACGCATGTAGTATATCGCGGAAATGTTTTTAATGGCATTCATTTTGTGTTTCATTAACCTAATTAACTGACAATGAAATCGTTCTGGTATTTAATTTGATGCCCTTGACTTTCTTATCAACCTTACTTGTCTGTCTTTTTGGTGGGCATTTCTTTTATAGAGATGGCAGTTTTGACGATCACTTTCTGTCTCACTTGTGTCATGTGAGTTCTTTGGGCTTTTTTACACCCACACATCTATTGCCTTTATTTCCTTAGCAGTGCTTTTTCTAATTTACTTCACTAGTTCTAATCGCCTCTTCATTTTCTCTTTATCTTCCTCCAATGGCCAAAGGTAGTTCTGGGTTAGGCAGGTATTTTTACGATTCATCCCTCGTGGTTCGCTGCACATGATATTCAAAAGTGGTCACACGGACCGGTAACTCACACTTGATATTTAAGGCGTTCAACGATGTATCATGACCTGCCAGGCGATCGAACAACCGCTCGTCTTGCGTGTTGGCTTTTCGGGTATCAAGTTCAATTTACTCGCATATTTTGTGTGCAGGGCAGGTGGTGATCCTAAATGACTTGCATCCATTGGCAGAATGCTTTTTTTAGGTTGTATAGCGATTTTGTACGTTGAGTGCTTTAAGCTCTCTTACCGAAAAAAAAACATTGTTTTTGGTTCCGTCAGAAGGTTAATTAAGAGAAGTAAGGCAGTAAGTCCCATGACTGCACGATACACAAATTCCACTACCACACTTTTTAAAGGATAGGTATTAGACCGTGGATGGTGGGTTCCTTTATAGAATGTGCTATGCTTCCCTTAGGTTCAAAGCAAGACTTCTCGGCCACATTGGCAAAGTAGTCAGCGGATTCTGAGGAATCTTGGAAAGTACTAGCACGTTGTTTGATTGTCATTGTCATGTGCTTCCAACTGACCGTCATTAGATTTTTGCGCTTCTAAGCATAGTGTTGAAGGTTGCTTTTATGCAAAATAACCCCATTCTGTCCAATCGCGTTACATTTTAACTGAGGTAGGCAGGCCCGGCTTGATAGCAGATGGTTTAACGCCACCGCTTCGACCTGGAACACCATAAACTGCATTGCTCGCATCTAGGTCATCTTCGGTGGTCACTGAGAGGGATCAGCAGTCTCTTATATTGCCTTAAAAGGTGGCGAGACAATTTGGCTGACAGGGCAGGCAACTGCTTTTGGTTGAGTTGGACTGCAAAATGGGTCAGCTAACGCAAATAAAGAAGGCATTCCACTTTGGACATTGGCGACACTGTGCACAGAGCCGTTAGAGTACCGGCATGCTAGAGGAGAGGTCGCATTTATACAATCACTTTCTATGCCCATCTCCTGTCGGTGCAATCTGCATAGGTGAGTAGGCGAATGCTAAACAGAGATGTTAGGGACTCGGGAGATACGGCTTAGATAGATAGGTAGATAGATAGAAGTGGGAATAGAGAAGCGGAAAGGTTGGCGAGGCAGAAACGTTGACATCTAATAAGAGTGGAATGGTTTGGACTAGATGACTGTAGAGGAGCTGAGGCAAATATATCGAGGAGAGGGCTGTTGAGTGATACGAAATGAATATCTGGCCTGGTGTCTCACTGAGGTGCACAAATGAAGGTGCTGAACGGGAAGGTGTTGCAAATGGTTATTAAAATGGGTGTGGGTCGATAGAATGTGGGCACAAGGCAGATAGTGAGAGAACTGCAGGCCTGTGTAGGTGCTTGAGCTGGGAACGTGAGAAGGCGGCCTTGCAGACAATGATAGTCGTGGGGATGGACAGATTGTGAGGCAACATCCGATATGTAGTTAAGGTCAGTGGGACTGGAGTACGTTGTTAATGAACCGGGCCGCAGGTTGATACAAACTGAAAATCCAGAATGGGCCGGGGCTGGTAGGTAGAAAGATCAATTTTCGGCGTGAGGATAAGTAGAAGACGAAGGTGAGGGTTGGGAACCTAGCCAGACAGACAGGAAAGGGATGACGATGTGTGAACGATTAGATTTAGAAATAACAGACACTAGACAACTGGTAATGATAAAAAGCAAGAAGATATTGAGTTGAGTCAGTAGGTGAGCAGACCACATTTATTTTTAAAGTAGGTACTTTAAAAGAAGTTGCGGTGGAGTGGTAAAGGGTTTGGTTCATATGTGATAATATGTAGATAAGAGGATAAAGTGGGAGTAGATAATTGTTGTCATAGAAAGTGGACACTTAAGGAGGGAAAATGAGGTGGTAACATGGAACAATGGGCTACGAATTAACGGGAAGTAGAAATGTAGAAGTGAACGAGGTACAGAGGTAGAAAACTCAGGCCATATGGCCGTGGTTTGTGGTCGACTGGCTTAAAATGCTTAGAATTAATGGGAATTAAATTTATGAACAGGAGCAATGGGAAGTGAGGTTGCCAGTGCACAAAGCCGTAGGGGATTGGGACAGGTAGTGCTGGAGTGTTGGCGATGAAGCACCAGGAGGGATTGATATTAAGCAACAGAAAACAGTGACTGCGGCTAGGTGGAAAAAAATATGCTCTTAGCAACACGCACTGCCTTTATCTAATATCATTTATACAGGTTAAATTCATACGGATTTATTCATTCTGCTTCCCTTTCTTGCGACTATCCCTGACATAAGGTGACGGTTCCGAAGCATTTTTATTGTTTTTGATAGAATAGCAAATTTACTGCTGATCATAAAGCATTTTATTATGGCCTTCGGCGGCGTCGAGGGATTAAAGCTGTGTTCCTGCCTCTCGCACGGAAGGTATGTTTGAAGGAACATGAGCATTACACAAAAATATCATCATTGCTTAATGCAGCTAAACAAAAAATATACAAGTAAGGACATACATTGCAGGAAAATCCTTATCTGTGTTATCAATAACCATTAGAAATACGAAGCATCGTTCTAAAGCCTCATTCTAATAATTTCCAAAGTTGTACCTCTTAGATGTTCATAGTTAGTTATATAAAAAATTTTAAATAAGTTATTGTCAATCTTGATGTAAAAAATATTTCTTGTGAATTGTGTTTTTGCTTTTACCATACCCAATATCCTTTTCATGCCTTTGGTGGCATGTGCAAAATGCTGAGTATTGGTGCGGTTGTCGTTATGTCTGGTTTGCTATTTGCGCAAATGAGTTGAGGTATGTGATTATTTGTTGTTAAAATTCTCTACTTATGCAACATATACATACATATATACTCATAGCTAAACCCTCATGCTAGCATTAAAGTGCGGCTAGCAATTTTTGAGGCTTACTGAATTCATGGTCTGTGTTGTGCTTGCCGTGATTTACCCGAATTCCATTGACTTGCTTGTTTGAAGTCTGATGTAGACTACGCCTATTTACTCCAAGCAATTTTCTGCAGGGGGATGGCGTCTGCTGTGTCTAGTGGTTTTATATTTTCAAATTGTAGCGGAAGGTGGGGGCCTGATTTTTTATCATCCGCTATCAGCTTTTCATTTTTGAGCAAGAATTTACATACTGAAGCGATGGGTTTACAACCTGAGGGCAGTCAAACTGTTTCAGACGAGTTAGACATAACGTTTGAGGTTCCGTGGTAGTTGTTTGATGAAGCCAAGCAATTAAGCCAAGGAACCGGTATGCAGATAATGTAGCAACCGCGTTATGTAAAACGTTGCCTCGACTTTCGTCTTCTAGCACATTGCTGAGCTCAAAACTGTGAATTGTGGTTATCCCAGCGGTTGATCGTGAGGATCCGCTTATCAGCTAGGGCTTTTGCGGCACTTCTTTTTCCTTACCCCAGTCGATAAAGAGTTTGCCGACTTTAATGACGTATGCTGACCTTGCTGAATAGATGAAAAATTTCTACTCTTATGAAGGCGGTGAACCCGTGGGTGTAGCTCATTTTTGCTGAGTGAAGAATTAATACCAAACATCGTCTCGGTTTAGATGTGGGAGGAGTTGCGAAACAATTTGGATTCGGAAGTGCCAAGATCATAAGTCGATGCTTTACTTCCGCTCTATGGTGTCACTTAAGTCCGTTCACGCAGGATTTTGATTTTCCCCTAGGTAAATCTTATCGAAGTGCTCTAACAAAAGTAGCTATGTTGGTTGCAAATCGGAAGGATTTCCGTGTATGGGCATATTTTTTCTGCTCCTACGAAAGATTGGTGCTTTCAATCTCTCAGTTACAAAGGATATGCTAAGTGTCGTCTCTGTGCTGTACAGCCATTGTTGCGCTGAAAGAGCTCGCATCATTCTATCGTAAGGCTTGTTGCTCATTTTGAAAACGTGTGATTCATTAAGCTCTCCTTCTATGGGCAGAGAACTGCAGTACCATGCCAACGAACATGCGGCGAAGGCGGACGCTTAGAAGATTCGCTTCTGGTGGAATTTCGGGTAAAGGCTGAGGTAAGTGCTCGCCCTTCAATTACTAACCCTACATATATTTGGCGTGCTGATTATTTCAAATAGGGTTTATACCTACTCTAGAACGTCTTCCCTATTGGCATATTATAAATGACTGATTCGAAGCCCTATAAGCATATCAGTTGGTGTTAGGGCTGTGAAATATATATAGGATCTTCTTTGGTGGATTATTAGACTTATTTTATGTGAGTAATTTTAATGGGTAAATGGTCATATCTTGAGAGTTGATTTCTCTTCTGTGGCGTACTGCATGATTCAGCCATTCGGACGGCTTTATAGGTGGGTGCCGCATGCGTTGAAAACATGCCAGTCAGTAAACGCGTAGAGCCGTAGCGTCCATTTTATCCCTCGTTGGTTTATTTCTTCTTTCGTGGAGAGCCATCGTAATGATATCTGTTGCGGTTTACCTCATTTTCTCTGTATTTTTGAATTCTGACAGCGTCGCCATTGGCATCTAATATCTCTGATTTGTTTCCTAATATTTTACTTATTTTGGGAATGGAATCGGAAGAACGAACATTAATGGAGTACCGATTATCATCAGAATTGATTTGGTGGGTCCATACATCCTTGAGCGTCTTGCTGCTGTATCGCCATTAAAACCGTCAACATGGGATCGCCAACAATCTTCTCACATCTCTATCTCTTTATGCCATACTTGGCACGCGCAAGTACCGTCTCTGGTATAAAGACGAACAACCACCGCGTCTTTGATTTATTCTTTTCCATTGTGCCTCTCTTTTACCAACATCGTCGTTTCACTAATAACTCTCGCCCACCAACTCTACTTTGTTTTAGGTGGCGTGGATCCATGACTACGTAGATATGTGGCGGGTGAATGCTGCCACCGATTCGCCATTGACCCCTAATGCTCCTGAAATTGAAGCAGCGACGCTGAGAGTTCTGCTGTCACCTCTGCTTCCTCAGTGCCTTTCGGTGCGGCTTTGAATTTGGTAACACGGTTTGTCAGTGTGCCATCAATAGTCCAGACATCTGGGATGAAAGATTGAATGATCTCTGGGGATGGTGGGACCTGGAGCACAAGCGGCTCATTCGATCGTTGTTGTCTTGCATAAAGAAAAGGAGGGATTCCGAGACGTCTGTTTTGCCAAACTGCAAGTTTACTCTTTCCCATTACAAGCGTTGATGGAATTTAACTCGACTTTTATTTGGCTATTAACTGGCCATTAAATTCTGCTTAAAGATTTGCCTTTTTCATTTTTCAAGCTTGTCAGATGACGTTGAAGGCTCTCATTATTCGACTCCTACTTATTTGTGGGATTCGATTTTCCATTGCTACTCTTACCTACTCCGAAATTAAGCGCGGTTCCTAAAAGACCACCCCCTGTATAAGTTACTCTTACCAGCCAAGATTTCAAAATATCGGGATGGCTGCCTGATCGCTGAAAACGGGTGATTGTATTCTGCAGCAGATTGTACGACTCATTGTATAGACTCCCTAGGCCTTGACGGAACAGTTTGAGTTGCGTTGGTTCCGGTCTTGCATCGTGATCACCTTACGGTCTGTTACCAGAACTCCCAGGCCGCTGTTTTGTCCGCGGCACGCAAACTATTCTGGTTGTCACTTGAACTTCTGCTCTTGGGAATTCACGGGAAGTCCGATGATGCATGAGATGGTCTAAAAGTTTGGGTTTTCCAGCAAAATTCGTTGCACTCAGGTATTCTCGTTCTGATTTTTCATATCCACTAGCCGAGACTGAATGGGGTTTAACTTGGTTTTAAAACTGGAGTAAAAGCTAGGTTTTCGCCTAGTATTTTATATCGTATTCGGCAAAGTAGGATTTGAAGTTCATGAATGTTTTGTTCCTACACTTTTTTGTACGCGTTTAAGGTGGTTTCCTGAATGTCTGTCCGACTGGGTGAATGGTTTATAATGATGACTGATATATATATTGCCACAAATGATATGCAAATCAACACTTCATTTTATTTATCACTGAATTGTCCACACATGCCGCCTCGTAGGTCTAAAGCACTCACCACTTCCTCTCTAACAGACTACGGTCTGTGTGTATTAGTGCGTGCACGCCGGACTGTAAGCACAGATGTTCACGACCTTTAGGTGAAGGCGCTTGATCACCAATGCAGGGAAGACCGCGAACATCTGGAGGTTTCGTAGGCAGGCGTTTCCGCTCTTCTCTACAGGGTAAGTTTGCCTACGCCTGTCAGATGTTGCTACATCTAACGGCCTTGTTAAGGCTTTTCATTTGAAGCCAATTTCTTTGAGCTATTTCTAATTGGGGTGATTTTTACGCTTTGCCATCTCATTCCAAGCAGTGAAGCGCGCTTTTCCTTTTAGCAGTAAGTGGACTATTTTGGCCAATGGCGGGTTATTTTCTTTGGAATACTTTTTGCTCAGAATTCAGCGATAATTGTAAATATGAGACATGGTTGGTTGAGCGCCACCTCAGTTTGCAAGAGTGAACGCTGGAAATATCTGTGCCTTAATCACTTTTTATTGGTGAGCAAGTGTGCACTCTTCATTTTGTCAAGTGACGGTTAAATTGGTTATTCCTCCCAGCTGACTGAATCTTCTCACCTCAACGCGAATAAAGTACAAATCACTATTTTATGTGGTTTAATTCAGTCATTCTCCAGGTCTAGTTCCTTATCGCTGCCGAGATATGCAAAATCAATCTCATTGCAGCGGCATTCAGTGTAGACTAAAAGTGCCTCCCCTAGAATGAATCTTGTAGGAACACGCTTTTATTTTTTATGCATTCTGTCCTGATGTTTCTTCGAAATCATCTTTAGAATTCGCTTTGCTGCAGAATGTGTCGTTTGTAAGGGATACATCCAAAAGCCTAATCTACTTACCACTTCATCGACCCCAAATCATCTCTCCAGTACAAATGTATTCTTGGCTACCATTTGGGGTTATTTTTTGTTTTACTGCTTGGAAGAAGATGTATCTGAAGTCATC
Source organism: Taenia hydatigena (assembly GCA_036345935.2). NCBI lineage: Eukaryota > Metazoa > Platyhelminthes > Cestoda > Cyclophyllidea > Taeniidae > Taenia > Taenia hydatigena. The sequence goes on along the minus strand of JADWOT020001310.1, from coordinate 15,608 downwards.
TCAAGTTTTACAAAATAGTGTATGAAGAATACAATCAATCAGTTAAAATGAAATTCAAAGCTAAGTTATTTAATCAGTCCATTCATCTTCAATCCAGTCTTCCATCTAGTTATTGGTCAATTCACTTTTGCAAGGCTTCTATGTTATTTGGAGACGCTTGAAAGCAAATGAATCTGGAATCGGTGCTAAAACAGAGGTCAAGCAGCTGGCAAGTTAGAAGCATATATGAGATTTTTAGCTTCCAATTCATGTCACTAAACAAGTTTTTTTTTTCGAATGCCTTAGCGACCGATACCACCGACAGCAGTGCAAACAGATCTATTGCTGGAGGATCACGAAGGGAGAGTGGCGGGTTCGGCGCATGTGCGGAACTTGTGGCATCCAGCGCAGCACCGCAGTCTATGCACGCTTGGCTGCCGGAGAAGCTGGAGGCAGCCTAACGCAAGCATGCTGCCTTAACTGCCACCATTTGGACTGCCTCGGTGATCACGGAAGTAGGGTTGGAGGAAATGGAACGGAGCCTTAACCGGACCCAGGCCATCGCTACAGAATTGGAGACGAGGGTGGCTGAGTTCTTGGTAATAACTGCTGCCTTCTGCTCCCTACTTTTGTAGGCTTTTGTTGCTCTCCTAATCACCCATTCATCATGTTCAATCCTCAGTTACTTCATATCATTTCATCCCATTCTACATACCCACCCATTATGTCCCCATACTTCTATTTCCTCTTTCATTTAATATTTTTGTATACATGCATTGTTTCCGGTTTTATTTATCAACTCAACAATCTGCTTCATTTGCTGGATTCTTTTGATTTTGATTAGCTAATTCTTCTGATCAAATGATTAGGTGGGGTTCGTTCTACATTTTCTGACTATACTCTTGTACTAGCCGCGTATTTTTTGATTGCCTTAAGGTTTCCTCCATTATAAGCTACGGTCTACTTGCAGAGCTGTTAGTACGTTGAGGTTGCAAGGGGTTGATATGTTCTAGGTATGCGCAGCTTCTGATTACCCAGTCGTTTCTGACCCACCTGCCTAGCCCCTTGGAACTGCAAATGAGTTTGTCCTTATCCACTGTGCTTTGGCTGGGTGGGTCGTCGATGCGTGAAATAGATGTGCGTTCTGCCCGAAGACTGCCTTTTTTTCGAATTCTTAGGGGCTGGACAAAGCTGAAGGCGCTACATTGCTCTTATTCCGACACGTATGTTCTTTGAATGTGCTTTGTGGGCCAGAGGCCGTAAAACTATCTTGATCCGATTGTGGACTAACGTGGTCACTCCCTAGGGCCTGAGTCACTCCTGTTTTAGATATTTCGACCAGGTTACCCCATATCTTATTTCAGCTTGCAATAAAGTTATTTAGAAGCAACCAACCTATTCATAGCAAAAGTAGAAGGGAAGTTAAGGAAGGGAAAGAGTCGTCTATGCTGGTGGCAGCTCTGGCAAACCTCCTTTGCTTCAAGAAAGGCATGAGCTTTGGAGACTGGGAGAAAACAGCTAAGTTAAGCAGCCACTCATATCCACGGTGATAGGGAATTCTGCTGATCCCCATGCTCTTCCACATGAGTTATTGTTGGTAGCGATTGATGCAGGAGTATTCCCTGACTCCGGCCTTAACCAGTGCTGCTAGACGTTGGCTCAACTTGTCACTGACCAGCGGGAGCAGCCGCTAACTAAAGAATTTTTCTATCGCGGTCAATAGCCAGGCGACGATGATGTTGCGTATGCTAGGGCCCTGCAACCCCAAGCAAAACGTGCTTTTAGGGATAGCCCACTAGAGAGTGACTAACTGGGTGGCCATTCAGCTCAGATCGGGAATCCGAAAGCGATATTACATTACAAAAACGCTGAATAATACGAGCTATGCCTGCAGTAGATTTTGGACGATCCATGTTTAGATTTGAAGAAGTTATGATATTTGAGAAGAATGGGTAATAGACGTTGTTGCCACAACCTTCTTGAAAAAACAAGATGAAGTGGAATGCAACCGAATAAAGAACTTACTATGTCTACACGCATACACATAACTAGTGACTTACTTATATTCTAATTAAAAAAGCACAATCACTTGGTCATACGTGGTAAATGGAATGTGCCTCGTCTGCTTTATAATGGAAAGTAGGTACATATAATGTTTGTGAATTCTGAGGCATAGGTCTACTGTAAATCGCACATTCTGCTAAGCGAAGCCTGTCTTTAAGTTAATCAATTTGCTTAGCGTTTTCAAGGTCATTGGCGGTAACTGATTTCAACATCGTCGATAAATAGGACCCTTTACGACACCAAAATATCGTAATTTTGGCGAAATGGTTCATATTTGCCTGAAAAGAATGTGTCACCTCCAGATGGTGCATAACTTGCCGTGCATGGGCTCTTTGCCGATGGGTTCGGAATAAGAATCTCGCCTGTAGCATTACTTGGAGCATAACTCAGGTAAAAATAGACTGCATTTCGTAGTTTATTATCATGCTTCTCATGCGTAAATTAACAATAGCCACGCACGAAACATTTCGACTTTGCTCTTTAGACCCGAAAATTTAATATATAAATTTGTTTATTCCAAATATCTGCAATAAAATACCCATAAAATACGTTTAGAATACTAGCCAATTAAAATTACTTAGCAGCTTTGTAAAAAGCATTTATTCACGGACGAGCTACTCCTTTTCACCACCATAGAAAAGATCTGGATAAAAATAGATTTTGACTTGTGCTTTATATCATTACATGCATGGGACACCACACATGTGAATCAATAGCAAATCAGCTCAAATGCTGTGCGCTTTATGTTTTCCCCGTTTTGATTTAGAACAGACCCTAATAAGACCCCAGCTGATGGCTTTTTAGGGTGCCAAGAAGACGAGTCTCCTGTCTTGTTGCTGTGCAAAGAGTGTGGTATGGTGAAAAAGCAGGAGTGTGCGTTAATCAAAATGCGCCATATCTTTTGCTCTAATCTAGAAATAATTAAGATAATGCATCAAATGTTGGGTTAGTTCCGCACCCGTGAAGTGCAATTCAATCGTAAGACATTCGTAACTTAGAAATGACCGCAGTGTAGTGTGAATGAGTTTGATGGGCGAACCGAGATAACACAAGCGCATAGCTGTGATCCACTTTTTAGTTCTATCACAGTTTTTAATCTCATGCTCAGCTGTTTTTTTTAAATTTCTGGTAGCTATGAGAAGGTAAAGTAGAGAATTTGCAAAAAGAGGAGGGTTTGTGCACTGAATGAAAAGTTTAAATATTTTAGGCTTGGACAATAAAAGAAGATACGTAAGACTGAGGAATATAAGAAAGGAGAGCAGTGAATCTGTTAAGAAGAAGGGAAAAACTAGTGAATCGGGAAACTATTCTTTACCTTCAAACAGTTGCCCTCCTTCTCATCAATGCCATTAGGCAAATACTTTACTCCTTTTACTCCTGCTTTTGCTTTCTCGCTCTTCCTATCCATCACCCATCCGTGTTACCATCTGCACCTTATTTCTCATTTTCCCTTAATAACCATGTTTCTTTCTCTCTACCAGAGAGGCACCACCAAGCCATTCTTTCTCCTGGTGCAAGGTAGCAATTGGCTTAGAACATATCTTTGCTAGCTCCACAGCAATTACTAGGAGTGGCTCGCCAATTTTTAGTTCTGACCTTTCGTTGCCCTGATCGTTCCCAAAAGTCCAAAAGTCTTTTGCTCAAAAGGAAACAAGGGGAGCATAAAGGCGCGGGAATGCGGTCTCGACATGGCAGCGCGCTTAGTTCAAACATTAGTATCGGTGGCCCTTCTTATTCTCTCTCTTGCCTCCTTTACATGCCGCGTAATGCGAGAAATTATACTAAAGAGAAAAGGTGCAACCGCAAATGATGTCCACTCTTGCAAAACCAAATACGAGGGATGCTGTCTGAAGCCCGCAGCACCACGCGGCACACGCTGCTGATCGATTTACACGTGTCAGGCTCGAACTGCTCCATCAAACGACAAACCGTTAAGCATATCGTTTTACCCGATGCGTCATGTCCTATTTTTCGTGTTGCTTCGCCACACTGTCGTTCCTACTATTCAGTTATTCGTCAGTGTCCTCCTTCTGATTCGCTCATCCTCCTCGCCTTTAATCTTCTTTTCATCCGCCACACCCGTCACTCCCAACATCCCACTACGAAGATCCATAGACGTCAGAGGGCCAAAATAGGTAGATATCGTGGAAATTAGGGGCACGTTGTGTTAACGGCCCCGCATCCTTTCCTCTTCAAGTGTGTCATCCGAAAAAATTTCTTCCATCGAGTCGAGTTTGCCATATTTTACGCATTCGTATGGCTAGATATGTAAATATGCGGATCAATTTGGGAAAAAAATTAAAAAAAGAAGGAAAGAAGTAAAGAATACTGCACCAGAACACTGTGCAGAGTCATCCTACGGTGCCCATTTTTGATCCTCTTTTCCGCTTTTTATCCTCTCCTCTTTTTTATCTACGGATTCTCACCTCTTCACCTCCATCTCAATTATTCTTCTGTCTTTCGCAGCTGAACATTCATGTTTCTTTGCTCCCATGGAAGAAATTTCATGCAAGGCAATAGTTCGTCCAAGCATAGAATCAAAAATACTAATCGGAAATGAACCTTTGTTGCCTCAACAGCAAACTTTCTGGGAGAGTCACAAAATTTTTCAGCTAATTCCTGCCCTGCCTTAAGCCTTCTCTGCCACTCACTTTTCATGTCTCAAATATGGATTTAAAATCAATAGATGAGCAGCAGCACCATGAGACCTTCAGAAACATGGTAGCAAGTACGCAAGACTAGACTTGACTAGATCTGACTAGACTGGACTAAATTAAGAACAGACTGGTTTAGTCACCTAGGTCAGATTATGACAGACTTGGATAAAATAGGAAAGAAGAAGGTGGACAAGACTATTCGAGCTATCCTCCATGCCGCAACCTTAGAGGCGCCTCACACATTGCCATTGAAGTCGAACCCTACACTCTAATTTGGCCCACCCAATGGAGTTGACGCAATTCTATGCCATGCGAACTGAGGTCTAATTTTTCTTTCTCGCAAATATGAGGATCAAGGTGCACACGTAAGAAGTTGGTTCAATGGAATCTTCAAAATGGGTGGAGAACAGTTCACCTGTCCCACGCCACCTATCAGCACATCTTTGGTGAGTGTCCCCTTCGTTTTCCATTGCGCTTAATAGGCTCCCAATCATTGCATATAACATTTTCTCGCGGTGTGGTCCCCACACGTTTAACTCAACCGGGAGAGGGGAGTGAGTACGCCCTGCATTACATTCCCTTACCTATTTTTTTCATCTTCGTTGACACGAGAAAATCTCGCTCCTCTGCCTCTCTTACGCTTCTCTCACATTCTTCTCCTTTGAATTCATCAACAATTCATCCCTGCTTGCCACTTCTACTCCATCATCTATTAGAGCTCTCCTTGTAAGCCTCTTTTCACCTCCACACCAGTCTCACCCATGATTATGACATAATTAAATGATGCTATGATTTATAATCCAGGCCACGCTAGCCTCAATTTCGTCTCCTACTCCTCTTCCACTTACCTCTTCGGGGGCGAAGATGAGCACATTGCTCCCACTTCCCACTTCATGTTTTGTAGACCGACAAAAATTCTACCTACTTACCTCACTACCTAATCCTTTTATTCTTCTTGCATTGAATGCCTTTACCTGACGCCCATAACGCACGCCCCGTTTCTCTTATGCATCCACGCCTGTCTATCTGTTTACGTAAGTTCGTGTACATGCTATTGTTCCCTTTTATTTCCGTCCTTTCGGAGAGCCGCCTTAGTTGGTGCCACACATCATCAGGTAGGAACATGCGAGTGTGCTTGTGTGCATATGGGTGCGAAAGCACATTCATCTCATCTTCTCCTCCAAACCTGTTCTTTGAGCCGACCAAATCAACAGTTCTGTTCTAAGCAAAGTAGGACCTCCTTTGGTCGTTCGTCAGGTGGCTATTTGGATGCCCATTTGATCTCAATTCTATTGCTCACCTATTAGCTTACTTCATTACCTCTTATCGCAGTTCCCTTCATGCGGCCTCTCAGCTCCTTGTGACATTTTAAACTGAAGTGGACTTGGCCAATGGAACTGGCGAAAATCCCGCATCATATAAAGACAACTTGTTTTCTGAGAGGTGCAATATGGGTAGGCACATAGAATGCAGTAGGAGACAAAGGAGGCAATAACTGACGTTGCGTTGATATGGGGCATGAGAAAGGAGGCGTGTACAAGAGGAATCCTCTTCACCTATTTCAAAGACGTCATCAGAGCCACACCTTATGTCTCCCTTGATTCCCAATATCTGCAAGAATGAAAGAGAAGGCCCCAATTTACATGGCATGAAGTCGTGTAGAGCTGGCTAGTCGGAGACTAAGACTGACTCCAATGGAAATACAAAAGGCGCCTATGGGGATGGGTCATGCACAATAGGTAAGAAATCGGCAACGCACCACTAAAGGTTGCTATTGAGATTGCTAAGGTGCATTCTTAATCCTATACTTAAAAATTACTGTTTTCATTACGAAACGAAATGGTATTCTATGCGTTTCTTTGATGGGAGCTAGATAACATGAATGGTCAGACGAATGAGACAGAGGAATGATTAAGATAGAGGCGAAGGGATGGGGAGCCGCTGGATTAAAGGGAGTTGGGACATAGACGAACAAAAGAGGATTGCGAATGAGCACTGTAGGATGACTTCGCACAGTGCTGTGGTGCAGCGTTCCTTATTTCTTCCCTTCTTCCCATCACCTTTTCCTAAACTTTTTCAGCTGTCCACTCACCTAGATATGTGGTTACTCTATAAGGAAATTACCTTAATAGAGGAAACTTCAGTTTGTTTTGAATGGCGCACTCAAAGAGGCTAGTCATAGTCCACTTTCCATGTGTTTACACTGGATGCCAGCTATAGTAATATTAAATTGGCGCACGGAAGTGAATTCTGGCAGGAGAGGGAAGATAGTACATCCAGTTTGGCTATTTCAACGCATCTAGGACGAGGAATTGAATGATGTGGAGTGACGAGGAGATGGAGAGGGTTGCGACAGAAGTCCAAGCGAATAGCTGAATGGCAAACATAACAGCGCGGCGTAGTGAGATTAATAACTGCAGAAGATACGGCACGTAGAACAGTATGGTTGACGGTTCTTTTAGTCCTCAATAACGAGTGAATGAACGAGCTGCTGGGTGGTATGATTATCGCATAGGATTGTGTAATTTAGCTATCATAGCAGTTGTCAGCATGGGTGTAGACCGGCTGGGTGCTTGACTGCCGCACCCACTGAGTCGCTTAGCCTGCAAACGTGAATGAGATAGCGGTCCCTTGAGAGCTAACGCAAGCATGATTGTTGATTAGCTGATGTACCGGAAACCGGCTAAGGGAAGTTTGTACGTCTAACCGTCTTGAGTGTGAGGGGTGTGGAGTTGAGTGGAGTAGTCATGGTACCCTGAACTACGACTAACCTTTTGGTGAAGGACAGTGCTTTGTTCCATATCCTGCACGCGATTTCACGTCATGTCAGATGACTTGTAGCAGGCTACATTTTCATAGCACAAGGATCTCGCGCATCATGCCGCGTAAATTTGAGTGCAGACGATAGTCTATTCAACGGTCTATCATTATGCGAATTTACAGGAATCACGTGAGGGTTGAATAAAGTATGCAAGAGTTAGGTGAAGTAAGTAGAAAGGGTGTTGGAGGCGACAAACCTGCACGTGAATATGAGGGCTGGAAATCGAAGAACTAAATGAAGGATGGGAGGAGGAAAAAGGGGAAGAAAGGAAAAAGCTTTGATTCTAATGTCTATTTCTCTGGGCTGCTTCTATCTCAGCAAATTAAGAAGCAAATGCCATGGCGCAGACAGTCACATTGCTCTTACTAAGCATCTTCGTTTGACGATTTGCAATGATCGCATTTTACAAATGCAATCACTTCACGCGCTGTGGTCAGTGGATCATAGGTATGTAACTGCACTAATGAATAAATTGCATAGCCACTTGTCTGCTAAGAAAAGAGGCTTATATTTGTGCTTACTATCCTTCTTCTGTGCTTTCAAATTGGAGTGGGTTAGATTGTTTGCAACCGTCTCCTTAATCTGCTACTTGGAGAAGCTTGATAGTGTGATTTTGGTTAAAACGACTTGAGCAAACCCTAGCTTGAAATTGTCGGTTAGATGGTCGGGCAGCTAGCTTAAATGATCTTCTTTTATCCACATGGATTTTAATATTTCCTTTCATAGAGAGGTCTACACCGACGGCTTCACCGCCTAAATATAGAGCGATGTAGCACAGAGTAGGTTGAGTCAATGTAATCTTGTGTAGAGTGCCCCAGGTTATTATGGCCCAGACTCGGCTGATTCATGGTGTCTGATCCAATAGAAGTAGTGGTGAAGTGTTGTTGGTGCAACAATGGATTCTTGTTTCACGGTAGCGATTTTGGTAGTCCAGATCCGTTTCAAATGCCATTGCAGGTTTTGATTGGCGGAGTGGCTCCAAAATGTGTTGACCATCAGCAATAGGAAGCGCATAGAAGGAAGTGATGCAGAGGACACATGAACTGGTCAAAAACTTAGCAGCTTTCCTTAAGAAGCTCGTATTGTGACGGCACTGCCTGAATTTGTCGACTACTCCTCTTCGACATCTCTCAGACAGACAATGATGGTGAAGCCCTGCATGATGCTATCTACATCGAAGCTAAAAAGACTAGCATTATTTAATAGAAATCTATATAAAATCATTTAGTAGTGCTGTTGAATATGAAATAGAGTAGAGTTGATCGGCTTCTAGCTGCGGAAACAACAAAGCCTTCCTTAAAGACTAATCCCACAGATCCTTCTAAGTCCCAAATGGGGTTTAGGCCCTGAGAGTGTAACAGGGAGATTAGGGAAAAATGGCAATGAAGAGACAGGGAGAGAAGAAGAGACCTTATAGATACTTGACATGGCTAAGCTAAAAGAAAGATGCTGCGGGAAGAATTTGGGCTCAATTCGTGCGAATTAATGTTCCAGTTACACTCCCACTATTATTGATCGTTAGGCACTAAAAGCGCCTTAAATGTAATGTGACTGCCATGCTGCCTAGCTAATTACCGCATCAGCCGTACTTCAGTGATTTGTGTGGTTGAGTTGCTGATGCTTCAAATCCCCTATCACAAATTGTATCGAGCTCAGATTTCCATGCTTGAATCTCTGCGCTCTTAGGCTCAAGCCAAAGCATCTCTTTTCCTCACTTGCACCGCTTGCGCTCGCATCCGGACGGGAGGTTGTAAAAGTAGCTCTTGCAGCATAAATGCATGATACAAGGTCGTATGTTATTGGGACGGGGACTAAAATTAGTTCAAACGCAGGACGACACATAATTGGCTCACACAGTTGTAGGTACGACTGTGCTAAAGTGCAGTTCGCAGAAAAGATGGCAGATTTTACACTAAATAGGGTTACACCTACAAGGCCATAAAATCAGCGTCGATCTATTCCTGCAAAGATGTGTTTGGGCCAGAGGAGACATTCTAACCCCATCCGAAGGCGTGATTCTTTGCTTGGATGTTGTCATGCCTTGATTTTTGCACTCAATTTAAAAAGCAAAATTAGGTACAAATTTCTTGTAAATTGATCTATTGGGCGGCAGAATGTTTAGCAGTATGAACTGAGCACAAGAAAACTTAGGTGTCTGGATGGCACATCATGTCATCGTGTTGATTACAGTGCAGTAGTTCATAAAGGCGACAAATAGGTAGGCGCTGGTTAAGATTGCGTAGGGTTAATCGGAGTCTAATGACAAAACGGTGGTGCTGCTAACGTGTAGACAGACACATGTATGTCCTATCTGCTGACTTTTCTTCAATCATTTCTTCTTTCAACTATAATGTGTCACAGAAATGGATTTTCGAAGGTTCATTGACAGTTCCTTAGCAGCAAATTCCTTCCCCGTCTCCTGAAATCTATAGCATGCTTGCATAAATTTATGCAGATTTGTGATCCTAGGCCCCTCCATTTACCGTCCATACAGGCGGCGTCATAAAGAAGCTTACGCCGTCATTAACGGTTGCTTATTTGGGCTAGTGAGTAAGGAGTGGAAGGAAAGATTGGGGCATGAATGCTTCCACTAATGCTACCATGTCTAGATGCAGCCATTTTTCTCTTGCAAAACCACTAGGAATAAAATAAAATTTTAGTTAAGTACAGCAAATGCTGGTGAGACAGAGAACTAGGCTGGGATTGGGACAGAGATGGGTGGTAGATAGGAGGAGGAAGTCAAAGCAGGTGTAGAACGAATAAACTACCTTCATAATGCACTTGATAAAAAAGGGATAAAACTCTTTCGCAAACGTTATATATTTCCCGTTCCATCAAGCGGTAAGTTCTCAAAAATGCATTTTCTGACCTAATCTAATCAACTTTCCTTTATTTGCCTCGTATTCTCACGCACCGATGCCGCCAATGTTCAATCCCGGGACACTTTAGCATTTCTATCTATCCGCATGCCTTTCTTCCTTTCCACATTTCCTCCTTCTCCACCGTACTCCCTCAGTTTTCTTTCCCAATATAGACAATTTGCATTTTGGTCATACCTAAATTGTCAGAATTTGTCTTTGAGAATTCAAAAAAGCAGCCTTTTGATTCCTAATTGTGTGCGATTCCTGATCAAAAGAGATAAAGTGAGCTCATCTATATCATTTTTTCTCCTAGCTTTTCTTGTCAAAATGGACACCCCTTCCACCAGACATGAACTGCCTCAGTATCTTGCAGGACTAAATGTGCTGCTGATTCCTGGTGGATAAAACCAACGAAACCTTGTACCCTTCCTATTCCTGGCTTTTTTGTTAAAATGTAATCATTGCTCTTCAGTCACATCTAAATAGGAAAATAGTAAAATGAGAACTGCTGCGGAAATTTACAAAAGAGAGCCTGATACCAAGTTTTAATTCTGATCAAGGTGGAATCAATTAGAGGAGAAAAGACTTTTGCTTCATATCGATTCGACTATTCCACTTCCATTATAAGCTGATTTAACTGCCAAAAGTACCGTGGGTGCAGGTGGCGACGCACAAGCATTTCACAATCATGGATAATAGTTTCAATTGTATGCCAAATTCAGTTCAGCAAAGGTCTAAACAGGATTGTCAATTTAAAGGCTACCCGTAGCAAAAAAAGGAGAAAGGAAACAATACATAGTTCACCTGCAGTAAAACTAAGTGTTAGCCACTTTCCGAGTGAGTAGTAATTGCTTTTTTCAAAAGAAATTTCTATATTTTTTTTAGTCCGGCTTAGGCTGAAACTACCAACTGACTTAAGATAATAGCATCAGTCTCTTGCGAATCTTTGTTCGCAATTACTACACTACTTGCCTACACTTGGGACCCGGAACTAGTAAACTAGGCTGCTCTAGCAAACATCCATTCAAGGTCATGCCGGTGTCGCAATTCTTACACAACCGTTGTTTCGCTGAGCGTGCACTGCGAAGACATGCTTTAGTGACCCTTTTCACTTTATCGTCCTGGCAAAATCCTTATATTCTGTTGTTTTTTCCTGATTGGCGCACTTCTCGAAGACTACTACCCTTCGATGGCTGCCCTAAGTGCGTGTAGCAATTATGTCTAAGGTCTATCTTATCGCCACCTTTGAAGCGTCTTTGCCCTCTGCTATCATAGCACAAGGAAGGCATATAGTGCACTACTCTTCGCTCACGCAGTTATTATTAAATATATCCTAATGTAAAACTTAAAATAAACTGACTGCATCATTGTTCATTGTGCATCTCATCGTTATTCGGACTAAACCAGAGTCGGTTCACTTACTACATTTTACTTATATAATAACCTGATACAAAACCAGTAGGCATAAGCACAAATACATGAATGAGAGACGCCTACCATGGTGCTCGCGAATTAAGTGCTTAAGGTCTGAAATAACGTTGGAGAATAACGCAGAGCAAGTTGTACAAATATAGAAATATATTTTAACGGTGGAATTGACAAGATTTTCAAATCCTTGCAAAGGAACTTGTGTTGAATTCAACGGATAGGAAAGTGGATCTTCCGGATCTGTTTTCAGCATTACATGTAATTAAAATGCGGAGGAGCGGAACATGTAAGCAGGACCAAAATTATGAGGAATAAGGCCATGCAATTAAGGCTCATCGTAATGTAAAGACTTTTCTTCACTAAGGATTTATTAAGAATTATACTTCCTTTTCTAAGGGATGAAAAGCTATTTGTCAAGAATGGTTTTCAATGCATTGCACATTTTCGAGGAGGATATTTTAGTATGTTTGACCAGAACCCACGTTATTTTTTGTCAGCAGAGAGAAAATACTGTTCACTAATCCACAACGTGTGCAAACAAAATCAGAATCATAAAATATTTCTTTAAGTGACACAAAGATTGTGATTATTGGAGATGTCTTCGATTCGCTTAATAGCTCTAAACTCCTTGCATCTGCCCAGCAACGGGAATGGAGCACATTTCGGGCTCTTGACTAAACGTGTATAATAATTGTCGTATTCCTCAAGTGGTCGAGTATATGAGGAATTCAACAAAATGCTCATAATATTGCAAAATGAATTATCTACGATAGCTAAACAAATGACAAGTCGACAGAAATCGTTGAGCGTAGCTACTCACTAAAATCGGACTAAGTTTTCATTTGTTTGGAATAATCTTCAGTGCTGAGCCAATGCGGCACATTTCGAGTGGTTTGCACTTTGTGATCTTCATTGTGAGTCAAATGCTTTTCGATACTTGACAAATCAGCACTCGATAGTGCCATCCTGAAGTTACGGCTGTCTAATATGATTTCTTGTCATCTGTCTGCAATTCATTTCGGAAAGTTAGGACTATTACCAGGTTTTAAGCTCCTGTATGGCAAATAAATCACATAGAAATGGTAGTTGTGAAACTTGGTTAAAATTCGACTGAATTTTGAGGAATTGGTCATGCTGTATGTTGCTTATGACGTGGGCATTTACTTTTTTGTTTGATGTAATTTTGCCACGCGTGTTGTAGTCGACATAGCTATTTCGGTGAAGCTATTTTAATAAATACTTTTAGTTCGTTCAGACAAAAATATGTTAAAAACGTCAAGTAACTGTTACTAAATTAGGCAACATAAATAAATACACAAAACCATCATAAACACGTGCCGTATGCCTGCATAAGGAAAAGGATCAAGGTAGTCTACGCACAGGGACAAACCAGAAGTAGCCATAGCTCAAGCTTTCCTTCGTCTTCACAACAGAGAATTATTTGCAGATATATTCTTGTCAAAGTGTTATACACTTGATGGAAAAGGCAATTACGTTTCTACTTAATTATCTGTTCATAAATAAGAATTAGGGTCCCGGCCACCATTACGCGGTGCATATCCCAAAACTGTGGGATTAGGCTATCCAGTAATGAGCATCAGTGTCTGCTGCAATATGAAGGCCGCTCCATTTCTCTGTTACCCAGAGGACAATCAGACTAATGACGGTGTTTCTTTGATGCATAATAACGTTGTGGTTTCGGAGACTCCCCTGCACTTTTCTATGTTGACGCAAATGTTAACAAGTTTTCCAAACTTGCATCGCCTAAAGTCGGTCCTAAAAGATAGGCTCAAGCCATACCATATGTAACATACTTTGCCCTATTTTTTAGTTATTCTAGAGAGTTAGGGCCTTTTCTCCTTCCAAGTAGCACACGATCAAAGTTAAACTATTTCCCTTGATCACTTCATGTCGATTCGTTGAGCCATTGTCTTCTGCACTCTTCTTTATTTCCTGTCAACAAGTTTGACGTGAGGCCTGCTTTCTTACAACTTAAAATGAATTTAGTTTCTGAATAAAGACAGTAATCTACAAACTTCATGCACGACAGACACCAAAATAATTGCCAATTTAACTGTGTCGTTGGCATTAAAACATCAAAAAATTGAAAATGGTTTCTTTGTAAACTATTGTAGACGCATTGATGGATATGTTTTGGCCACTCTTGCTTTAGGATAAAACAACCTTAATTTCAAGGCCAATCCCCTCCCTGCCTCATAAATTCATCCTTGCTAACGGGGGTGGCATCTCGATCACCCACTTTTTCTAAAGCATACAACCGCGATTTGAGGCCCACCTTGTGTTTTCTCATAAATGCGTCCTGAAAACCCCGATTTTACGAATTAACCTAGGTAATGCTTACTACCCATTCCACAGACCACATGCCCAGATTGAGTTCATTTGCAGTGCAGAAAACTGTGAATATTTCTTGGGCAATGCAGCGCTCATCTTTTGGTATTGTATCACGAGGATGTAAACTTGAAATTGTCACTGCATATTAGTCTGTCAAAGGTGTTAGCGTAAGTTAGCTTAAATTTAAGTTACTCAACTTAGCTTTTCAGGGGCAAAGGTAGCTAGTTTGACACTTGGACTTTGTTGAGAAGTTCCCATTATAAATCTCATGACCTTCCAAATGCCAGATAACGACCAAACGCAAATATTTACTTCGTTTCACAGGTGCTGCTTAGCATTAAACTTTGTTCAGAAGTAGACTTGGATGGCACACGAAAGCAATAATTACGGGTAGTTCTTCAAACTGATTTTTTGCAAATGGTAATGCTGTTGGCTTTTATCCCTCATTAAGGTCCGAATTTCGGGGCCTTGCTCAAACTTTACTTAAATTTGCTTAGCATAAATTGACGAAGTTTACATGCTCCATTCCACATGTTTAGCCAAAAGATGTCGCAGCTCACATAGATCAAGATGACGTTTAATTTTGCTCAAACGTTGGGACACAAATGGGTTGTCTGTAGTGGGTGGCTTTTATGATTCTAAATCATAGTACTGCATGGCTCTGATCGTGCAAAAACGCATCAGACAGACTATTATTGCACAGGCACTTTTAACTCGGTTGTTTTTCAATCACGTGCATTCATTGCATATCGTGCCATCCTCAATTCAATACAAATTTTAAATAAGGGCTACTGATGAGTCAACTCGAAAAGTCGTTTTATAAAATTTGCTTAGATGAGTAGCAAATCGTCCAGTTTTCTAGTCGCTAACTAACAGGTAGGCAAAGTAGTTACCAATATAAACCATTGTGCATTTTTGATGCATGGGCTCGGAAATGTGTTCCCAGTTACATTTGAGCCACTTATTTATTTATCAAAAAGCAAATACTATTAAGTAATTATGTTTAATGCCTGAATCGGTAACTGTATAAATGCATACAATGCTGTTAATAGGACTATCCGTGGTTTGTCGCTATGCGTAGAGGCCAAATTTTGCACAATTAAAGGCACGAAAGCCTTAGAACACGTCGATTTCCATCAAAATGGAGAATGAACTCAGGATAAAATTTTGCATAAGTGCATCCTATTTCATCAGCTGAAAAAACGTGCCTTAACCTTTAAATGTTTATTGTGCTCTCATTGTGCCTATTCGAAAGTCACTTACCAGCACGATTGAAGCGTTCACACTTTGGTAATTCAGCTGTGTAGTCACAGTAAATCGGCGAGCAAAAACCAAGTTGCGCATAGAAGGGATACAAAATGGCGAGTGGCAACCGGATTTGCAGTAAAAATGCTGGATTTTTAAGCATACTCAGAAAGTCTGCATACTCTGATGCGTGGACTTTAA